>ML832806.1:10122-22403 GCA_009831015.1 Picea engelmannii
TTTAAAATTTGAACCTAAACTACATATTGATTTAAAATTTGAAACTAAAATGAGGTGAATAAATTGTGTTTCCAGCACTCTTCGGAGCATAGGTGGAATGTAAATAACATGCCTGTCGATTCTCTTCCTTTACTAGCCCACCGCTAGATGTCACAACTCTTCTCCTTCTCACAGCCGAGTATATGTCACAGCTCTCCTCATTCGCTTATCCAAGTAACCAAAAACGTTAAAACACATGTTGGCAATGGTCCGAAGAATTGACTACAACCTTGGCAATAAGCCTTGAGCCCCTTTCATCTAAATGCATGGGAAATAAATAGCATATAATATGTTTTGGAAGGTTTGATTAACTGGAAACATCGACAACGAAGTACTACCTGTCATGCTGGGGTTGTGACATATATTCGATTGCTAAATTTTCAATATTGTGTAGATTAACATGTTTAACATTATTTTTAATGTTAATATATTTTTATTTTAAAATTGAAATCAATAAATTATAATATTTAATTTATATATATATATAACTTTTAAAATTTAAAAATATATTATATTTTATAATTTAATTTATTTTTAAGGTCATGGCTTTGAACCTGTAATCTCTTAAGAGGAAACACATGTTCTTAACCATTAGGCCCACTCAGGCTGTATTAATCTATATTTAAGGTTGGAAAAGTTTTGTTTTGCATCATCCATGATAACCATTCATTGGAATGTGGGAGATGAACTCACCAATGGGTTGGCTCTCTAGAAAATTAATGGATGAAATTTGAGAAAATGTACCAATGGGTAACCATGAATGCATGGACAAGTAAATTATCACTTAAATTATTTACACTTTCACCACTGTATGAGATTTAATGTGATCAATGAACATATGTTACTTGTGATACATAGTGGTTGGTGATACAAATTTCAAATGTTAGATCACTGCAATAATCCAATAAAGAAAAGAAAATAATGTTTTTTCAAGGACATAATAACATTTCACTTAAATCATTTATAATTTATCACAATTCTATGAGATTTATCACCACTCTTGTCATTTTTCCTCATGATTTCACTCTCACCATTCTGACGATACTTCCCATCCTTTGTTCTATTCACTCACGCATTGAGCAGGAACACAATTAGCCTTTTTCCGCCATTGTTGAACCCTCTCCCATCGTGAACCTCTATAATTTTTTGAGTCATCCCTTGCCTTACCCATTTTTGCTATTGTGGTGACCTGGTTGACTTAAGAGATGGACAAAACATGCAGGTTGTCAGGCCTATGGTTTGAAGAGGCGGGTTGTTAGGCCCGTGAGTTGAAGAAACAGGTTGCCAGGCCTATGAGAAACTCTCTCCGAGTGAGAGAGGTTTTTGGGGAAGTGATTTCTCATGGAGAGAGTCCAATAGCAGCTACAGACCTATCAGAATTCATGATATGGCTTGTTGTTGAAGCCCTGGGAGGGATGTGGAGCAACCGATGGACTGTGAAACAATGAAAGTGTATATTCCTAGGGTGGGACAGGCATGTGGGGAATGAGATTCTCTGAGTAGTGGGCGTAAGTAGGCTCCTTGGAGATAATCCTTCATGTTGCATTGTGCAGTTTTTCATTGTCTCAGCCTAGCCTGGGATTTCATTTACCCTTGGTGGAGTTTAGTCCTAGGTTGGGGGTGACCTACTGCTGATAGCTTCGAGCAACGCGGTCTACAGCTGGGAGGTTCATGGAAGGTCTTCATGTATTCGATGGTCTTCTCATAAAAAGATAAGTATTAATTATGTGTTAATTGTATGTTGTGTATCTTTCACATGTGTTATAATGTTATGAGTATCGCCTGTATCTGTTGCATGAGTAGGCTTACTGTTATTTTCGCATTAATATATATTGTAGTAGAATGTTTATGTTTGTTTTAATTTGTAAAGAATCTTGCCTTTAAGAACTTTCTAAATTGAACTCAACTAGGAATTTAGTAAGGGCATAAGTCATTAAAATGTGTAAGGGAATATGGGGACACCTAGGAGTGATTATAGGAATGCTTTTAGGTAGGTGAGAGAAATAGGAGTAAGTACATAATTAATGAAATTAATTTCTGGTGAAACTAAGGGGATGGGTGACATGTGTATGGGGGAGGTTTTTTCTGAAATAAATTATTGAAAAATAAACTAAATAGGAATTTGGAAAGAAATCACTTAGAAACTCTATATAAAGGATGGAGGAGGAGGAGTATGGATCTCTTCTTTTATGCATTAGGTTACGCTACATAATTGTTTTCTTGACTGACTTATCTTGTGGGAGTTGGGATACCCAGCTCGGGTAACGAGTGGTAGATCGAGCTTGCGAGGCAAGCTGGTTGCTAGTTGTTCTTTAGTTTAGTGTTCGTGGCCTCTTTGCGGCTCGGGGGGCTCATGGGGAAGAATATTACCCCTAACATTGGCTACAAGGTACCGGTGAAGTCACATCGATCCGAAAGAGGGATATGGATGGAGCGCTTGGGATAATGACTCGGAGCTATCACCTTGGGCTATGATACACACACCTTTATTTGAATAGTATATTAATATTGATATGGCACTTCCATTACTGTAATTCTATTGTATAAAAAAAATGTGTTTACTTGACCTTTTTAATAGAGAACTTAAATTCGTCATAGATTTATGCTCACTTCATTGAATTGATTCCCTTGGAAACTGATCTCTGATTTCTATGACTGTTTTGTTTGTTTTAATGATTATTATGAAGATATTGTTCTTTATATTTTGTCCTCATCCCTAGATCATCAGTCCATCTCTGAGAAATTGGCCAGGATCTGGATCAACGATCGTCACTTCGGTGTTAATAGACCTATAGATCCTAGTGCCATGTTTTTCTATGTGTGGATGATGAGTAAAGGATAGATTTGTCCAGTTGTCTACCCCTGTTGATTGTTCCTAGTTGAATGATTGTCTTGTGCCTTCTTGCAATTGATTACCTCTGCATATTGTTTATCTTTCCTTCCCGCGAATCGCTTAATATCCTTAGTGTTTGATCTACGCGTTGCATTGGGCTCAACATTTTTAACACCATTGTGTTTTATTGTATTTCTATGGAAATATCCTCTACGTTTCAATACATTCAACCATCAAATGTTTCCCTCTATAGCTTAATATATTGTGTAGACAATTTTTACCTTGTGATTTAACACATATGGCCTGGGATTTTCCCTCTGGCTTTTATTATAATTGGAAGATGAATTTAGCTTACGTTTTAGCACTTAAACCACAACGAATCTACCCTTGATTGAATGCGACTGGAAATTTTATTTACACAACATGCTTACCCTTGATTGAATGCGACTAAAATTTTATTTACACAACAAATTTGTATTAGACGTTTTCCTTTGATGGATTGGCAGTTGTTTGTCTTACAAATTTCAGTCTTTATTACATTGCATTTACCCTTGATTGAATGCGACTAGAATTTAATTTACATAGTGAATTTAAATTATTCGAATGCCAATTTACCCATATCTAATGGTATGTGAATCAATTGCTTTGATGCTGTGTAAGATAGTGAATTCACACAAGATATTTTTTTATATATAGCTATTTATATTTTGAGTTAATTTCTTTTTATTTGTAAGTGAGTGTGAGTTATTGTATTACTCAAAGAGATTATGATACAAAAAGAGGGGGAATCCCTTAATTTTCTAGAATGGAAACCAGATCAAGGAATCCAGAGTTGCACTTTCTAAGATACTAGAGGGGTAGGGCTGGGCCGCTACCTTGGGAAACTGGCCCATTCCTACTATATTCAATTTTGAAAAGATAAACAAAATCATATATATATAAAAGGACATAATCATATAAAAAATAGGTCACACCTACACTGAGCAATACATCTTGACCAATGGTTGAACTGACGCTATTCCAAGATGATGAGACGTTCTTTTCCTTCATGATTTATTTCCTTGTTCTCATCCCTTTGGACCACCGTACGCGTCTTTCTGATATAGGTTGGGTCTCCACTCTGGTCCACTGGCATGATGTCAATGTGGTGGTCGTGGTGCAAGTATAGGTGGAATTGGCCTTCCATTGATTCCATTTTCTCATCTTGGTCCCTCTAGTCCTTAGCTAGCCATTTTGTACTTGTGTTCCGCTCTCTTTCCCTTAGCCATCTGATTCGGGAATTTTATCGCCAAAGAGTTTATTCCTGCTGGCATCTAGCTTCCCATTCCTAGGTCATGTGGATCTCTTCCTTTTTTTGATCCTCTGTATATCCCTCAACTATGGATATTTCTTGTAGATTTCTCATTTTGTCTTCAATGTTTTTTTTCCCTTGGTTTATATTTCCAAAGATTTCCTTGTTCCACTCCTTGAGAATATATTTGATGTATTTTAGTCTCTTATAGAGTTTGAACATCCTTGTCCCTTGCTTAGGTTGTTCCTCCCACCACCACTATTTGATTTTTTCCTTGAAAGTGGGGTGTTTGATGCAAAACTTCTCAAATCTTAAGGGTCTATTCATTGGTGTGGTTTGGAAGCCTGCTTCCAGTTGGACTGACCAGTGATTAGCCCCTCCCCAGGGAAGGATGATGCATTCTAAGGTTAACCCCTGCATAATAATAGATTCTGATACTAATAATTTGTCTAGTCTTGTCGCTACCTGATATTGGTTCATCCGTTTATTCTTCCAGGTGAACTTCCCATTATTAGTTTTGATGTCCACCATCTCCATTCTGTCTATGAACATTGAGAAATCTTCCAAATCCCTATCCAATATTCTTGTACCTCCTTTTTTCTCCACAAGTGACATGATAATATTGAAGTCCCCTTCCAAGATCCATTGGAGGTTGCTTGATCAAGTTTTAAGGTCTTCTAGGTCTCGTATCATCTTTCTCTTTTCCTCTGACACTTGGGGTCCATACACATTGGTTCATAGAATCAAATGCATGTTACCAATGATTTGCATGCTAACCATGAGTGTCTTCCTGGTAGCTTTGGTTGTTATTAGGCTCAGCACTTGTGGGTTCCACAAGGTGAGAAGGCCTCTTTCCATCTGATGGTCTCTGACAACCACCATCTTGTACTTGCTCCATTTTTGTTTGTTGATTGCTTCCATTATGTTTATAGTGCATTTTGTCTCTTGAATGAAACATAGATCTGATTGTTTCTTCCTAAGTCTACTTTTGAGGATTCTCTGATTTCACAGGATATTTAGGCCTCTTATATTCCATGTTATAACCTTCATTTAAACATGTGGGGGGGAGCTAGGGAAAACTTTCTTGATCTTACCTAAGTTTATCAACAACGCTCCAAGATCCTGTAGGGATATGCTATTTGATTTCTTGTCTTTTTTCCTCCTTGTCTTCTTGGGTGAGAGTTCTGGTTGTCCCTCACCGGTTTTGATTCCTAGGTGTCCTATATCTCTGTGTGTGCACTTCATCCCTATAGATTTAGCTTCCTCCCTTAGGAGGAATAGGTATTGGATGCAGTTTAGTTGCTCTGTTGGTACGTTGTCTACTCCCTACCTTTTCCATTGCTCCAGTATGTTTGGGAGATCTATCGCTTCCTTTTCCATAAGGTCTTTGAGATCAGGTTCTTATGTACCTACTTTGCTTGGGGTCATGTCTGCGTCTCCCTCTTCTTCTTGCATGGGGGTGTTGTCGTCTCTGGTTTTTCCATCCATAGTAGTTGCGCCACTCTCATGTTCCTTCTTATAAATTGGGCCATCTATGGTCTAATTTGTTGCTTGTTCTCCGGTTTCTTGAGATTTTGTCGATTCCTTTCCACCTTTTGCCCCTCTGTTGGTTTTGTCTTGTCCTTATGTTCTATTATGGGCCTCTAGGTTGCTCCTCGTTGGGGTTTTACCTTGTTTCTTGTTATCTCTGCTTTTGTGGTTCAGATTTATAAACCTATCCTCATCTTGTTGTGGTTTGGTGCTTTCTGCTCCCTATTTTTTATTAAGAGGACATTCTGTGATTAGGTGTCCATGTTCATGACATATTATGCATTTGAAGGGGATCTGATTGTAGTCTATGTTTTGGATCCATTCCTCATCCCTGAATTCCAAACTTATGGATTATGGGAGTGCTCTCACCACATCCATCTCTATGCAGATTCTTGCGTAGGATGTATATCTCCCTTTTACGGTAGCTTATGAAGTCTTCACATATTTTCTCAGTTTGTTCCCTATTGCTTTGAAGGTAAAGGGTAGCTAGTAATCTAACGATAAGGAATAAAATCTCAGCTAAGCTAGTACATTCCTGAAAGTCTCTTTTTCTTGGGAGAAGTTTTCCTTCCAAAGTTGCATGTACAGTCCCGCTGAGACGTGGAAGTATGGCCCACACTCAAAGACCCTATCCCTATCTTCTAGGTTCATGAATACTGCTATGAAGAAACCTTTTGAACCTATATGGATTTCCACTTCCCCGCTTCGCTTCCAGTGATATTTAATCCAGTTGTGCAACTTTCTTTCTATTGGCCACACACCCATAAACTTGTAGATTAGCATATGTGTCTTCATCTGGTCCCTGTAGAGTTTTGTTTGCGGATCCTCCAGGATTACCTTGGGTATATTTGTTGTTTTAGGTTTACACGAGTTGCGCCCTTCTTCCCCATTGGGCTTCGTTGTGTCTTATGAAACACTCTAAGTTTCTTGGGCTTCTTCCCCCATGCACTTGCTTTTTCCCTGGTTCCTTTCGTGACTTTTTCTGGCTCTGATCCCGAGGTGCTTGTCATTGATGCCTAAAACCTATGTCTCTTGGCCCTTTCCCCCTATCCACCACCACCTGTTTGTATGAGGGGGATCCATTACCTCCTTTCGTACTAATGTTGTCCTCTACTATGGACACAACTTCAAAACCCTAGCTTGCAGTTTCTCCAAACCCTCCAATCAATTCCTTCATTTTTATATTTTGAGTTAATTTCAAATTGATGTAGCGATTTGTATCTAGCGATGTTTATAGCGATTTGTATTTGTATATAGAGATGTATATAGTGAATTTATACATTGGGTTAACTCCAACTATATAGTGATTTATTGTATTGAGGTTACTTTCAATTACCATAGTCAGTTAAAATCGTTATTTTATCCTGCTATTGATATAGATATTTTTTAGTATCAATTCTAGTGAACGCACCTACCCAACGATATAGCTGGGGTGGGTTTTAAATTGTTTGGTTTCTATTTTTCTTTTAAATTTGGTGCTAGCAATAGGATTCCTTACTTTGCGAATTGAATGATTGGACCACGAATCTACATGGAGATAGTGACTACGGCTGAATACTTATGGACAACGTTAAACCTGCGGTTGATTTACACACTATTATCTGGTGTAAAGGGGCCAACGAGATCACTTATTTAGTAGACAATGGCCCCACATAATCAATAGATAGTAGTCATGTATTTGAAAGAGTTTCTTTTTAATAAAGAACAACGATTATATTGTTGACGAGTTGTTTCGTTTTGTATATTTATGTTTGCATTCATTCATTGTTAAAGATGCGAGTCTACTTACAAATTCTATTATGTACTTATGCCTGCATCCTTCCATAAAATACTTAGTGAATTGCTAAATGCTCCGTGCACAGGGAATCTGGATAGAGTTTATTTGTTATTGACAAATTTAGGTTCTGACAGCGATTCTAATGTGAGTTAATAGCATTAAGTGGAGAAATAGATGAGCCTTAGGTTCTGACAACGATTCTAATGTGAGTTAATAGCATTAAGTGGAGAAATAAATGAGCCTTAGGTTCTGACAGTGATTCTCTGGAGTAGTTGATAGCATTAAGTTGTGAAATTTTAGCCTTTCTTCATCAGTGAATAATTGCATTGTTGTTGTGTATGAAAGTGAATGAATTAGTGATACATGGTAGGCATTTTCATTGATGATAGCGAACCCTTTAGTGATTGAGGTTAGCGATTTATGTAGTCTTATAGAGTTGGCCTTTACCTTGATTTGTATTTTGACAGTTATATATTTTACTCAACGATTTGAATTTTACACTCAACGATTTTGTAATGTTATCCTTCGCTACAATATAATTATCAATAATTACCAAATAAAAATAAAAATTACAGTAAAATCAACTCATAGATTCCTAAACATCGTTTTTAAATGTGTTCCTTTGTTAGAAAATTTATTTTATAGTTCAGTTTAAATGATAGCATATCTAGTTTTAAAGGACATAGTTTTATTATTTTAAGGGACATTGTTTCATTTTTTTAAAGAACCTGCTTCGTAATTGTTCCAATTAAGAGATAACGAATTTCTCCTTAGGGAATATTTATCTAACACTGGAATTCGAAATAGCTACAATGAACTAATTGCCGATAATGACCATTTATGTGTACAAATCAATGTAGGGTTGCAGTAGAATTGTTGCGCAAGGAATTTAATGTGTTGTATAAAGGTTATAGTCGTCTATTTCCCTTGCATCTTTTTGACTTGTCGTTGGGTGCTTGAGTTAATCTTTTTGTCAGTAATTCGACTCCTAGCGCGTCGGTTTCATCTAGAGTCCTTGGTCTAGATAGGTTAGGTTGCACCAGGATTATTGTTGGGCCTGTCACGTGGGGACGACATGATTCTTGATGAGGGGATCATGCCATGCCCTATTGGATAGAGGCAAATGATAAATTGGTAGGATTATGTGCTACCCATTGTATGCATTGTTCGTTGTAGTTGTTATTAGTGTTGGGTTGTAACGCCTTCTTCCATTTGATTGTGTGCCATAGAGGTTCTAGTTATTGGTTGTTGAAGCTATTGTGTTGGGATGGGGAATGTTGTCCTTTATCTTGTAGGCGTTTTTGTGTTTGTTTCGGGTGAGCAGTCCCTTACTTCTTTGATTTACACATGTTTCGACCAGTTGCTCGATGTGCTAGTATGTAGAGTTGTTTTTGTCTATTGCTTGATATGCATGCGTTGCGTTCACCATCAAGGTGTGGTTAAATATGTTCTCATTGGCTTCTTTCCAAAAACAAAAAAAATGCACTTTTTTGCTTCTCTTATAGTCGTAACGCCAGGGGTCGTTACAATGTGATCTTCTCCTCTAGTTCATCTTCTTCTTGAGGTACTTATACTCCAACATATATATTCTTATTTATTCTTCCATCCCATGCTTCATATTATTTGAATTCAACATCCATGTTGCTTATAACCTTCTTTTTCACTTGATTATACAATTTGTATGCCATGGATTGATCATTGTACCCATGAAGGATGCATTTTTTACTTCTTTCATATAGCTTCCTTCTCAATTATTTAGGCACATCAGCATATTCCACACAACCAAATACTCTAAGATGGGTTACACTGCAGCTCATACCCATCCATGCTTCTTTTGGAACTTTGTTCCTTACAATTTTAGTGGGAGATCAATTCAAAACATAAACATAATAAGATATTACTTCTCCAAAAAAGTCATTTGACAAGTGTTTTTCTTTGAACATGATTTGAGCGATATTCATGATGGTTTTTTTTTCCCTCTTACCTACAACATTTTGTTGTGCTGTATACCTTGTTGTAAACTGTCTTTTTATTCCATGTTGTTTGCAGAAATTGTGAAAATATTTTGAATCATATTCACCTCCTCTATATGATCTTAACACTTTCATTTGATGGCCACTTTGCTTCTCCACCATTTGCTTGAATTCTCTAAACTTGTAAAAGGTTTCATCTTTCTTTGCAAGAAAATACACCGAAGTCTTTTTGTTGTAATCATCTATGAAGATTAGGAAGTAGTAACTTCCTCCTAGTGATTATGTCTGCATTAGGCCACATAGATCTTTCCCTATAAGAAACTCCCTTAGGGAAACTGTCTATATGTTTCATTGCTATAATGTATCTCTCACATGAACTAGATTACTCTTGAATGGGAGGAAAACCTTCAACCCTCTTTTTCTGCTATAATAACTTTAGGCCACAAAAATTTAGATGACCACATCTAAAATGTCATAGCCAAAATTCATTCAAACATGTTACCTTTTGGGAAAATGAGGCATATTGACTACCATAATTCATGACAAGGTGATACATTCTATTCTTTGTCCTCTTTACCCTAGAAATTAACCTTTTACTTGGAGGTTTGTTGMATATATGAAACAATAATMTCCCTTAAAAATTACATTATACCCTTTTKGGGTAAGTTGACCAACACTAATGATATTACATTTCAATCGTAGGGAATAATACACATCTCATATATGCCCTTTTCCCACTTCTTTGGTTAAAGATATCGACCATTCCTTTTCCCATAACTTTTAAATTATTATTTATCCTCAATTTAACTTTAGTTCTTACTGAATCATACAGATTTTCAATTAGATTTCTATCATCAATCATATGATTTATACTCCCACTATCTATAAGCCAAATATTACTAGAAATATCTTCAACAACATTACAAGTAAGAAATAAATATTCTTCATGCTTTTTAGAGGTGTTGGAATAATTTGGATTTTGTTTTACAAATTCTTCTTTAAACATTCATGTGCATAATGACCTAGACTATTGTAATAAAAACACTTGACCTTGGATTTGTCATACCTTTGATTTTGTTGTGAGAATATAGTGTTGCTTCCCCTTGAGCTATGAGGATTTTGATATGATCTCCTTTCTTGATGTGAATCTTCCTTTCCATATGTTTGGACACTAATTTTGCTTCTCTTGTCCCTGCCTCTTGATCTTGGTCTACTTCTACCTCTCGAGATAGCAACCTAAGACTTGAAATCATTTTCCAAAGAATCATATCTATTCATTCTAGATTCATAGGATAAAAAAGATATCAACAAATCATATAATGATACTTGTGACAAGTACTGATACTCTTCAATGGCTACAACCAATGTTGCATAAAATTTCTTTGGAAATGCACTAAGAAAATTCTCTACCATTGAGTTTCCATTCCACCATTTTCGTCCAAGTCAAATTATGGACATTGACGGGTCGAGCAGTCTACTCAGAATGCACCACATTTGGGTGTGGCATTTGAGAAAAATTGGGGTGTTTATAATAGGCATAGGATATAACTTATGCATGAAAAATGATTTAAGTGACATCCAAACAAGTATCAGGGTGGTTCATCTCCACTTGGGCTCTGATTTCCTCCTTAGTACCATTTATAAGGAACTGCTTTAAAAAATCATTAGTTAAGTTTTACATTATGGCAATAAAATTCTCAAAAGAATCAATATTGTTCTATTATTCCTACTTGATGTAATTTGGTAATATGTCCCACAAGATTAGTATCTTGGATAAAGCAGGAAAACTTGGATTTCACAAACTACTTCCATGCAATGAACCCTAAAGAAGATTTCTTATATTATTGTTTCCAATGCCAATTTTTCGTATGCATATATAGGACATTGATTTAGAGTTTCAATAGGTAATTTTATGTGGCATGGAGGGAAAATTAATATTTCATTTGGTCAACTGAACCGAGTGGATATAACCCATCAAAGTTATTCATTTAAACTTTATTGAAGAAAGGCATCAAATTGTGGGAATGGTTAGGAAATGAGTGTTCATTATTATAACCTTCTTCCCCATAAACATACTTAATTAGATCCTTAACCTAATTAATTTCCACCCTCATCATTCTCACCCTCAACATTCTCAATATTATAAAAACAAAGGTCGACTTGCACATTGAGGGAAGACATTCCAGTCTCCTTTGTTTTAGATAATTAGGTGAGTGTGTTGACTAATTGGGTGAGAGTCTAAACTATTTTATTTACTTCATCCATGGATAACATCTTGCAAGTGTGTGTCATGGGACCACGAGGTCCACCTAAGGGGTTATATAAGAGATAGGCTAACAAACCTCATTGTCCGTAAAGGAATCTATGGATATTGGTCATAAGGAATTGTTTTTGTAAGTCCACAAAAACAAAATTAATAGAGAGTAACACTGTGATGATCAATGTCATGAAAGGATTATTTTGAGATGGGCCTCACATAAGGGTATTGACAAGGAACATAATTATTTATTTTTAATATGGTGGGGGTATAATTGTTGTCTATGTATTACTATATTGAGGGAATTCCCAAATTCCTGATATTACAAATTATGTAGGAATTTTATTACTTAACAAAGCTAAGGTTTACAAGGTCATAAATGAGTGTCAATTTTTATATCTCTCAGGTGTACTTACGCGTTTCCAATAATAATACTTGAACAAATCTTTCACAAAACTAACTTAAGAGGATCAACCATACCCTTAATAGTACTACCTGATTCCCTTGTACGATAAATTTGTCTCCTCATGTGTTGTTCTTAGTGTACTATAGAAATGGGATGATCGACATGATTATATAAG
>ML832807.1:44023-57420 GCA_009831015.1 Picea engelmannii
CCTCCTCTGGAATTCTACCATCCAAAGAGCTTGAAGGTCCTCTGTTTATTAAGTAAACAACAATATCTACAACATCTGCCCAGAACTGTAAGGGCAAACCGGCATGCAATCTCATACTCCTTGCACGCTCCATGATTGTCCTGATCATCCTTTCTGACACACCATTTTCTTGTGGTGTTTGTGGAACTGTCTTCTCTCTACGAATCCCATGGTATGAACAGTAATCATCAAAGTCCTTGCTGTAGTATTCACCTCCATTATCTGATCTGAGACACTTCAAACTTTTTCCTGTCTCATTCTCAACTAAATCTTTCCATTTCTTGAAAGTATCAAAAACATCAGATTTTTGTCGAATGCAATAAACCCAAGTTTTTCTAGTTGCATCATCAATAAAAGTAACATAATAATGAGAGCCACCAAGAGATGATACCTGAGTTGGTCCCCATACATCTATATGCACACAGCTGAAAGCAAGGACCTCTGAATCAGGAAGATAATCAGGCTCCACAACGAACATTACGTATAGTGCTCTTAGGAGGACGTAAGATAGAGTCAAACACAGGTTTCTCAATCTAAAGTGGTCCAGACGAAGGATTAACCGATGGAAGACTAACGAAGGACAATGATGGATCCGGTAAATTACCGGTACCATTAGTGTCTTTTCCTTTGTCAGGGTTACCTGGTGTGTCGTATGTCTTAGAGTGAGTGGTCAAATTAATCCCATTAAACATATAAATATGTGCACTCGACGAGGCCTCCTCATTAGGATGGATAGAACTGCCCCCAGGAGAGGGGGTTTGAGAAACCATGGATTGTTTCTGTGGAAAAGGCTGGGTAAGCACAACAGGTTGTGATTTTTCTTGGAAAATTTTGGCCACTTCAATGTGAAGTGGACAGTCTCGAGTGTAGTGATCATCACCACAAATGATACACGGGAATTTTATTTTCCATTGTGTTTGCTTTTCGGTAGCAGGTGTTTGAGCTTGATTTTTTGGTTGTTCATTGTTATTTTTTGATTTATTCTTTGTCTTCTTATTACCTCTAGATTGTTGTGAAGGGGCAGATTGAACTACATTCACCTCAGAGATCTGAGTTTAGGGGGAGGTAGAGGGGAGTGTGAGTGATTGGGAAGTAGATTGAGTGTTGACGGAACCGATAACGCCATCCGCATGAGATGATGATGATGGCTTAGATGGATCGTTATTAGCTTGAGTGGCATCGGAAGCAAATCATACAAAGTACCAAATTGTGAATAAACCAAATCTAAGTACTGAGCCTGAGCGATGGCTTGTTCCTTAATGACCGCACCACCCATAGCGACATCACGAGCGATCAGGGGTAAAAGTGATTTAGTAAACCATTCCGCCAATAATATGTCAGGAATGATTGCCTTGATCATCCTTCGTCGTCGCCTCCACTCATGAATATGGTCAGAGATATGCACAGAGTTAGTTTGACAAAGGGAGGTCAATAGTTCAGTACCCATCTCGTAGCAAATAGGTATTTGAAAGTGTGTGAGGAAAGACATGGCAAGGGAATTGAAATTATGAAAAGAAGTACGTGGTAGTTCAATATACCACTTTGATGTCGAGCCTGTAAGTGTTCGCTGGAAAAGACACAAATGTACAGAATCATCCGTGAGGGAGTTGTATGAACACCACAAATGGAAAGTCATCACATGGTTGTTTGGATCTTCGCCAGATTTTTCGTCAAATTTCAGAATACCAGAAGGAAGTTTAGCTGGAATGACTGGCCAAACTAGTGAATGAAAAATAGGATCATTAGTTAACCGAGACAAGTCTGGGAGATCCAGAGTCGCAAGGAAAGGTAGTTGTCGATTAATTTGCGGATGATATTGGTGTGGCATAGGAACACCAGTAGGACCATAAACTGGGTTAGGTGGATAGTTGTAACCAGTAGGTCCTCCTACATACAGTTGTTGCTAGCCAGAATAAGCAGGATTCAATGATGGATGAGAAACATTTTCATAACCCGATGGGTTCTAAGCATTATAGGCTGGGTGATTTTCTTGCCCATGAGGAGGATAAGCATTTTTCCCGTGAGGATGGTAAGGGGTATATCTTGGAGGCAAATACGCATTAGACCCATGAGGAGGACAAGAATATGGTCCTAGAGAAATCCAGGTGGTGTTTGGGATGCCGCCCGGATAAGGTTGTCCATAAGATGTTTCGAAAGGAACATGATTTGATACTCCTCCTAGTGGATTATGAGATGAGTGCCCCCCAATGTGAGGTTGAATAAAAGTGCCTCCTGAAGATACTCCCCAGGATTGTGAAGGGTTTCCAGCAAACGAAGGTTACCCCCCTTCCAGTAGTGGATTCACAACTGGGGTATGACTGGCAAACAGAGGTTGCCCTCCAGGAAGAGCATGAAAAGGGGGTTGTCCCCCAAGAGGGGTAGGCCCACCATAGAATGGTAGTCCTCCAGGAGAGAAAGGTTCGTTAGATGGTGGTTTCCCTCTAGCCGGTTGTGTTTGGCCAGCAGGGGTCTGCATTCTTGGGTGATAAGATGTCCCAACAGGATTGTGTGGAACATGTGGAGTTGTAGAGTAAAAGCTTGTAGAAACGGGGGTAGGGATTAAAGTGCCTTGGAGATGAGTAGAGGTGATGAGTCTAGCATTAGGATGGACTTGTGTTGGTGTAACAGTATTGTTAATAACCTGATCGACTGGGTGATTCATGGTTTGACCGGATGGTCCTGTTTCACTAGGAGGGTCATGAGGATGAAAGGGTTGTCGAAAGGATTCGAAATGTTCATAAAGATCGCATCCTAATGAAGTACTCCATATAGAACGAGCAGGTGTGGGATTGGTATCTACTGCGGTGCTAGGATGAACAGGAGTCTTATACTCATCACCAAAGATTGGTTCTGTGGATCCCATATAGGTTTCGGTAAAAGTTCTCTCCGGTAATCGTGGGACCTCTTCGTCTATGATGTTCTCGAGGGAGTCTAAACGAAGCAAAAGTGGTTCGAGAGGGGTTAACGACACAGATGTAGTGGGATTTTCAACTGTAACCAAAGTGCCTTCTGATTTATCTAACAGAGGAGCAATAACACTTCCAACGTCGGATTGATTTTCTACCTCTCTAAGGTAGTTGTCTTCTGGAGGGTTAGGAGGTAAGGGTTGATAGCCTTCCGAAGGCAGCCCTTGCATCCTACGTGATTGATGAAGACCTTTATCGTCTACAGGCTCAATTGTGGAGAATAACAGAACACACTGAAAATCTAGGGCCAACTAACAAAAAGAAACAACATACGCTAATAAAATCTAGGAATCAACCAAGCAGACAAAACTTCTTTCGATGATCGTACTAGTTGGTGATGAAATCCAACGTCGCATGACCAAGTCAAGAAGGGGCTAGGATATGGTGGAGCAGTTACAATGGAACCCTGCTTAACAGACTTTCACCTTAGTGCAAGCTTCCACGCAGTAATTGTGGATTTACCCTCCACGGAGCCCGAGTGAGTTTGACCAATGTCTATTCCAGGTAAAGTGAGACTTCCCTTCACGATCACCTTGTGTAAATACCTAAAGATTATGGCAACTAAAGACACCAATTCATAGTGAGTCCCTGGGAGGGTACAGTCGACAGTCCGATCCAAAATGTATGGGCAGGACAACAAGTCCGAAATCAACTCGAGAGGCTCCCACACATAATCGTGGGTATACCTTCAAGTGACCCCCAATATACGATCCGACCACTACAAATAGTTGAACCACGAAGGGATAATCTCCGGAATTCACCCGAATGCGACCTCGTGCGTAACCCCTGTGTGAGGAGGGGATCCCAGAAAACCAATATGACAATTGGATTTGACTCTCCCTAGCTCAGGATACTAATGTTTTTTTTGGAAACTTTGGAGAGTTGTACTCACAGCCTAATCCAAAGTGCTAACCCTAGTCTACTATTGGTGGAAGATCCTAAAAACAAAAAATGTTCTAGATAATTTTTAATTAGCGTTCGTTTTACAGCTGTTCTTTACTCAAAGGGCATATGAAAGTGAAACTGATGGAATGATGACTCAATTCCCAAAGCATTCATAAAATATGATAAGCAATCATTTATTTTCAATGAATTCATATTTAAGGGAAAGAGAAAGAGTCGTTTTCACTATCAGATACTAATAAGGAATGTCCTTAATCAATTTGTTCTCAATCGAATTCAATGTAATGCTGAAACATTTCAGAAATGCCTTCTAATATGAAAACCAATCACTAATATGTATCTTTGTTGTTTTTATGCGAATGATGATTAATTCAATGCAACACTTCTCCTGCCAACTACCCTTTCAGATAAAGGAGATTCAGACAAGCATAAGCAGATTTCGCACAAACAACACACCCTCTTGCTATGATTGAAACAAGAAGCAAAGAGAAAACAAAAGATAACAAAGAAAATCAAACAATTCACACAAAAGAGATATGTTTAAGAACAATGACCTCAAATAACCAAATGAGATGATTCACAAATTTCTAATGCCCTTCACCAGAGTTCCTGTTCAGTCGGATAAGAGAGTAGAAAGTAGTAGATTGATTCCAAGTTCTCAACAGCATAAAAACTCAAAATAAGGAAGAAGGTCACAAAATCTGAACAACAAAGTTCTTATTTCTCAGAAAGTAGATTGTCAAAGGTCAATAGGAAGAAGCATTGAAGCACAAAGAAGATGAGCAAAGGAAAAACAGAGATTGGATTTCAGAAAATACGATTATGGAAGGATTTTTTTGCAAAGAAAGGTTGGTTCTTTGGTGTAAGGGGCACCAAAGAGTTATAACGCTCTGTATAAGACCTTTAGGGAGCACTGGCACTCTAATAACAAGGTAGGGGAGCGTTGGTGTCCTAAAACCCAAAAAATTGTCCAAAAAACCAAAAACTCAGTTGTACTTTGGCATTCAGAGTGTATGTGATGGAATAAGGATTCAATCAACATATGAAATCAAACATATGGTGTGAACAAGGTCTAAAAAGAACAAAGGGAAAGACAAGGTCTATGAGGAAAACCAAAACTGAAAGTTTCGATTTGTCCCCAGTGGAATCGCCAATTTCTGTTGTAGGAAAATCTCCTTGCGGATAGGTAGATCTCCTCTTGATTGTTAGACTCTTAACTCTAAGACAGAAGGTGCTTAACATGGACACTGACTTCCTTTTATATATATATAAACTAATGTGTGAGGAGGAAGGAGAAAAGAAGTACCTTTTTACCGGTGTTTGTTCCTGCACAAACCAAGTTGAGCTCCAATCTTAAACTCCTCGATAAACCCTATAGACAAACAAAGATACAACCAACTTCCTACTCTATTAAGATTAGCTCGAAACAAATCTATCTATTAGAGACAAGTTCATGTGATATCAAACACAGACTTGAAAGAAACAGGCCAAGCATATTATATTAATGAGAACAACAATAAAGAAAACTTACAACAATAGTTGTGAGTGCAACAGCTTCATCAAGTTCCCCTTGTCCAAACCCTTGCCTAAACAGTCCACACACAGAATGTTGATTGTCCAAATGACATACCATGCATGAGATCATAAGTTTGGTATAATTCTCAATCTCCATTCCCCCTCCTCCATGGAAATCCCTCATTATATAAGATTTGGAGACTTAACCACCATGGAGAGAATCTCTCATCAGATCCACTAAGAAAGGGATATCTAAGATATTTAGGGAGAAAATATCTCTTAAGGATTTTGGGGAGGAAATATCTCTCAAGGATTTTAAGGAGGAAATATTTCAACCATCCATGAGATCCTCCACCTTCCCTAAAAAATAGGAAACCAAATATGAGGTGGATCCTCACACATGATTACTTTCTTTTTCATGAATATTAATAATAATTCATGTGCACTTCATTCTCTCACTTAATCAATTTCTTTTCCATGAATATTAATAATAATTCATGTCTACTTAGTATTTCTTTGCCTTCATGTAATATATCCGTCCTCCACATTGACTAGGGATTGTGACATAGGTTATTCCATGGTGTCAAGGTGTATGTGACACTTATACGAGACATTACGACACTTAGGGCGAGGTACCTAGGTGTGCAAATCTCATGTGTAACATCTACCCTTTGAAAAATTATGACTCACTATGAAGGATTCAAACGTCTTGTATATTTTCTTGGTTACCAATAGGCCATACAATGAATTATTTAGCATGCAAACAAATTTACCGTTGCGATCTTGAATCAACCCTTTTGGTTGTTCCATACATACAATATCTCTATCAATGATGACCTTGTGAGAAGTAGGATCCCACACAAAACATCCCTTTATACCATCATCTTAACTTGCAGAGATATAAAACAAGCAGGAATTCAAAAACAAAGATTTTAAGCCTGGAACTGATTTATCTCTTACCAGTACCTGCAATTCTTTCTTGCTCTTATGACCTTGATGTTTTTGCCATAAACAAGAAGATACATCTGTCACTTTAGATGCCACTTCAGTACTCCCTTCCAACTTATAATGGTTATCAACCTTTGTTGCCTTCATCACTACTAAACTACCTTTCGACATTGTGAGAGATCCACCTTGACCTGTATACTTATATCCACACCAATCCAACACTCTTAATGAAATCAAATTTGATTTAAGATCATGTGCCTATCTAACATCCGTTAATTCCCTAACAATACCATCGAACATCCTGATTCTAATACTGCGAACCCCAACAATTTTACAACGAATACCATTTCCCATAAACACTACACCCTCATCAACATATTGGTAAGAAAAGAACCAATTTCTGTTTGAGCACATGTGGTGGGAGGCACCTGAATCTGACTGCCATTCTTATTGATATTTTAAATTACTAGAAACGGATAAAACTTGATCAATCATACCTGAATTTGTTACAGCCAAATTTGCTTCCTTTGTAGAGTTTTCATCAGATTCCTTTCTCTTCCAGCAATCTTTCTTGAGATGTCCTGATTTACCACAGTACCAGCATTTCGCTTTACCCTTTCTGTGTCTTGACTTAGATCGGAAAGAACTTCTCTCATTCTTCTGTGTGGTTCGACCTCTGATCAGCATCGCCTCTAAAGTTGAGGTTTCTTTACCAGATTTTCTCCTCATATCCTCAGGAAACAAAGCTCCCACAACAGATTCATAATCTAAAACATCTACTGAGCTAAATCTAATAGAGGTGACTAAATTATCCCAAGACTCAAGCAACGAACACAATAGTGTAATAGCCTTATCTTCATCTTTGAATTGAACTTCCATACTAGTCAATTGAAATATAAGAGTATTAAAGGTATTTAAATGGTCAACAACTTTTGTACCTTCTTTCATCCACAAATTGTACAATTGTCTCTTCAAGTAGATTCTGCTTGTCAAGGACTTCATCATATATAGACTTTCCAACTTGCTCCATAAGCTTGATGTTGTATCCTCTCCTATGATATTAAATAGAACCTGATCCACCAGACATAAACGAATGGTACTAAGAGATTTCGCATCCAGATCTTCACATTCCCATTCTGTCATGGTTGTTGGTTTCTTTGACTTGTCTGCCAATGATTTTTGCAACCCTTTTTGCACCAACAAATCTCGCATCTTAATCTTCCAGATTTCAAATTTGTTTTTACCGCTGAACTTTTCAACCTCAAACTTCGAACTATGCATCTTAGCCATTAGCACAAAAAATCTCCCAATATCCACTGCTTATAAAAAATCCTTTTAAATGTGGAGGATTAATAAATAAGGTTAAATGTGGATCCTTAATAAACAAAGTTAAGTAATAACCCCAAAATGTTTAAAATAATAATAAAAATAAACTTATATACCTTTTATATCCACTCTTTAACCTTTTAACTATTCACTCTTTAACCTTTTAACTATCCACTCTTTAACCTTTTAATTCACTTTATATTCCAAATATAAAAATTTATTTTATACCTCTGCACGTGACTTGTTCATGTTTCTTAAAAGGAAATCCAATTTAAAAAATCATGTGCGAATATTCCAAAATAAAATACATGGGAATTTACCAAAACACGAGTCGTAACTTTGATTTACCAAAGGAGTCGTACCATGCCTTAAACCATGCGAATTAATTTAAAATGAGATCGGGGATTTTTTACTTAAGGGAGACGCCCGCACCTCTCGACTCAATTGGAGTGAGAAAATAGTGAAATATCTACGCACTGTGCCTTTTTTGCAACTATGGAAATTCTAGGAATTTTTAACGAGTGTAAGGTTGAGTAATAATTTTTTGCACCCTTCGAGAGGAGGGACCTGCGGAAATGTAGAAATCTATGTACCTCACTTATGCAGCTCCTCCGATAGTTTAACACTCCTCCAACCAGCTCTAACTAGCTCTGATACCACTTGTTAGAATTGCCAATGCGGAAAACACAATTCTCAATCATAATTATCAATCACACACACATAAGAAATAGACACAGGGATTTCATGTGTTTCACCCAAACGTTGGGCTATGTCCACCAAGAATAGGCATCGGTTGTATTATTATTCATATTATGGAGATTACATCAGATTTGCAAGTCTCTCACACACTCAGTCTCTCACAATCGTTTTTGCCTCTACGAGCTTACATGAATTTATACATTCACACAAGAAACTAAATATTAAAGGCAATCCCTATCCATATTCTAACTTGGTCTATTTAGTTGTAACCAACACAGAATAATAGGATCCAGATCCATCCTTGGAAGAATTCATTGTCACCAAATCCCAACAAGTACAACAGATGGTACCCCTGTATCTCAGTAGATGGATTTCTTTTTATATGGACATCAATGATCATTTTTTTGCAGTTACTAGTTTATGTAGGTATAAAAGGAAGAAGCAAAAACTTCAAGGATAAAGACCATAGTGAAGCAAGCCTAGTCAAAGAGAAGCTGATGGGAGTGTTGAGACAATAATGAAGATGGAATCACTGGAAGTTCTGTGACAACAACATAAGTGAAGTATGTACACATGCCAAATAAACTCCACATTACGCACATAATACATAGATCAATGTTATTAATTAAAACTGGACACATTATGTATAGGCAGACATTTGAGGGACAGTTGCAGACAGTTACAGACAATTAAAGTTACGCAGATAGTTGAACATAACTGTCGGATTAGTTAAACGCCAGATTAGTTAACATTCCCCCCTTAATCCAAAGGGACATTTGTCATCCCAAGCATCATTCGAAAATTTTCAAATTTCTCTCTACCCAAAGATTTAGTAAAGATGTACGCAATTTTCTTTGAAGTGGAACAATGATTGAGATGAATGGTTTTGGCCTCAACATGATTTCGAATCAAATGATATTTGGTGTTGATATGTTTAGTTCGATCATGGAATTTAGGATTTTTGGCCAATTGTATTGCAAAAGTATTGTCAACAAAGAGAGGCGTTGAAGTCATTTGTTTCTCCTGCAAGTCTTCAAGAATTTTTCGAAGCCAAATGATTTCTTTTGTGGCTTGAGCTGCTACAACGTATTCTTCTTCAATTGTAGAATCAGTAGGAATTGATTTCTTTCTTGATCTCCAAGTGATGGCTGTTGATCCAAGATTCATCAGATAACTTGAAGTAGACACCCCATGCTCTTTATCTCTGTTAAAGTCAGAATCTGAATAACCAATGAGATGGAAGTCTGAAACTATAAAATATTTGATGCCATATGATTGAGTTCCTTTTAAATATTTGAGCACTCATTTTGTTGTTGTCCAATGACCTTCATAGGGCTGATGCATAAACCTGGAAAGTATTCCTACAACAAAAGTTATGTCAGGATGAGTAGTAGCAAGATAAATTAAACTTCCAACAAGTTGTCTGTACTTTGTTGGATCTTCAAATGCACTACCTTCATTTGAAGTAAGCTTTAGATTCTGCTCCATTGGAGTAGAAACTGGATTACAATCCTTCATCTCAAATTTGCTCAATAGTTCTCCAATATATTTCTTCTGAGAAATAAAAATGTTCTTCGTTTTTTTATCTACTTTGATCCCTAGATAATAATGTAGTAATCCCAAATCTGTCATATCAAAAACCTCCTGCAACTCCTTTTTAATAGATGTTATATAATCATCATTATTTCCTGTGATAAGAAAATCATCTACATAGACAACTAGATATACAACCGATCTTCCAACTTTCTTAACAAATAAAGTTGCATCATCTAGATTGAAATGCTTATAATTCAACTTGAGAAGATGTTCAGTTAACTTTTTATACCAAGCACGAGGTGCTTGTTTTAAACCATACAATGATTTTATCAATTTGCATACTTTATGTTCTTTTCCTTTAACATAAAAACCCTCTGGCTGCAACATATAAACATCTTCTTTTAAATCTCCATTTAAGAAGACATTTTTTACATCCATGTGATGTATTTTCCATCCTTTTTGAGTTGCAAGAGAACATAAGGTTCTATTAGTTCCCCATTTTGTTGTAGGAGCAAATGTTTCTGTATAATCAATACCTTCTTTTTGTGCATACCCCTTTGCTACAAGTCTTTCTTTGTTCTTATCAAGAGAACCATCAGCTTTATATTTATTTTTATAAATCCACTTACTACCAATTGGTTTAATGCCAATTGGAGGATCCACCAACCTCCAAGTGCCATTTTTAATAAGAGCGTCATACTCTTTTTGCATTCCATCTTTCCATTCATTACAACTAGTGGCTTCTTCAAAAGTAGTAGGTTCATTAATAGTAGAAAAGTTTAACTCAAATTCACCATACCTTTTTGGCATTGTCTTGGTTCGTGTTGATCTGCGTACTGATTGCTGCAATGTTTGCTCAGTTTCAAGAGTGTTTGAAATAGGTTCTTCAGGACCATTATTATCCTCCAATTTTTCCTCGGTAGGAACATTATTATGAACATTATTATCAACCAATTGTTCTTCTATAGAAACATTATTATCATAAAAAACATTACTATCAACTAATTTTTCTTCATTCTTTGATGTGGTCTCATTCTCAAGTGTTGTTGAAGGAAAATCCACAGATTGTTCTAGAATATGAATCCCCCCTTCAGGATGTGGGAGATCATTATCCCATTCATAATAAAACTTCTTGGAAGAGAATCTATCCAAATGATTGAGTTTCCTATCAATAGTAGAAGCATCTTTAGAAAATTCGAGAAAAACAACATCTCTTGAAACAACAAATTTCTTGTTTTCCTCATCATACAATCGATAATCTCTGGAGGTATTAGAATACCCCAAGAAAATACATTTGTGACTTCTTGCACGTAATTTGTCACGTTGTTGTTTAGGAATTAAAGCATAACACGGAGAACCAAAAACTCTGAAATGTTGAACAACAGGAAGACAATTATACCACAATTCATAAGGAGACTTGTTATTGATTGTAGTAGAAGGACAACGATTGCGAATATAAACGACACAAAGTACTGCTTCTCCCCGAAACATAAACCTGACATTTTGAAAAAAACATCATTGACCTTACCATATTAAGCAAAGTTCTGTTCATGCGCTTTGCTACACTGTTCTGTTGTGGAGTATAAGGAACGGTGGTCTGATGTTTAATACCATTATCTTGTAAGTAATTTTCATATTCATTAGAGGTGTATTCACCACCATTATCTGATCGTAGAGTGCCAATATTAAGTTGAGTTTCATTTGTAATCCATAAATGAAACTTCTTAAAAGTTGCAAAAACCTGAGATTTTTCTTTCAAAAAATAAACCCAACACATCCTCGTGTAGTCATCAATAAAAGTCAGCAGATATTTATTACCATTTGCAGATTGAACAAGCATGGGCCCACATAAATCATAATGTATGAGACCTAACTTCCTGGAATCTAGGAAAGTAGATCCATAAAAAGGTTGTTTACAATGATTGCCTAAAATAAAAGCATTACATGGAGAAAGCTTTCTTGGAACAATAGGAAGCCCTTGAATACCTTGTTGTTTCATAATCTGAATACTATCATAATTAATATGATCAAAATGAGTATTCCACAATAAGCTGGAAGACAAAGTATCACTATGTTGAGCCAAAAGAGATGAATTAGAATTAAAAGAGGATGTCCCTTTAAGTTTTAAAAGTTTGTCTTCTTCAACACCAGTCATAACAATCACCTGATCAGATGCTTTTCTTATTTCAATTATACCATCAAACATATGTATAAAATGTCCTTGTTGCCTGATATGTATGAGAGACATCGGATTTCTTTTTAATTGAGGAATGTAAAGAACATCATGCAAAATATAATCAACAAGTCTTGGTAGGCGAAGTCGAATAGATCCAATTCCTGAAGGCTTTAACTGGGACTTATTAGCAAAATAAACTATTCCATCAATGTGATTACTGAATGTCTCAAAAAAATCTCTTTTAAAGGTCATATGGCAAGTGGCTCCAATATCTAAAATCCAAGTGTCTTCCCAAGAAGAAAAAGAAGTGCTAAAAACTTCATTTATACTAAGATTACAATGTGCAACAATATAGTTGGCAGATTCAGGTGGTTTTCCTTTATCTAGAGGTTGTTTCTCTTTCTTCTCACTAATCCTATCCCAAGGAGTGCGACAATGAGAAGAGGTATGACTCAGTTTACCACACCTATAGAACTTAAGAGATTGTTTATCATTCTGAAAATGTTTTTGTCGTCTATCTTCTTGTTGGTTGTCTCCTTGATGATAATGACCCCCCCTGCCTCTAAATGGTCTCCTACCACGACCTTTGTGACTATTTTCAAATCTAGCAGACTCTCCTCTAGGTTTCTGCTCTTTCTGTGCAAGACACAAAGTCTCAACTGTGGAAGTGGAAAAAGATTCCTTCTTCCCAAAATCTTTCTCTCTTTCAGCAATTTTGTCTACAAGTTTATCAAAAGTCATGGCTTTCATTTGTCCACTAGCTTGAAGAGACTCTAAGTAGTGCGAATAGGTAGGATATAGGGCTTTAATAAATGCTTTGAGTTGTAAATCAACTTTGACACCAATTGAGTCAATATCATGAAAAAGAGATTTAATTTCGGAAGCTAACTTCATGGGATTATTATCTTTCAGTTCTAGATTAAACAACTTCATCAACAATTGTATAATTTCCATCTCTGAATGGGAGTCATAAAGATCTTTTAATTTATCTAATGCTTTAAATGTTGTGGTGCTGGAAAGAATATGTATGCTTACCTCTTTAGTGACTGAGGCAGAAATTAAAGCATGTGCCTTTTTATCTTTACTCTTCCAAATTACAAGTAATCTGGCATTTGTAGGTTGCTCTGGGTCATCGTCATCCTTGCGTTCACAAATTTCCTCCCATAAATCATTAAAAATAAGAGTATTTTTTATTTTTCGAAACCATTCTTGGTAATTTTCTTGTCCGGAGAGCACTACTCCCACAATTGATACTAATGAATGCATTGTAAACTAATCTCTGTAAATGA
>ML832808.1:0-44835 GCA_009831015.1 Picea engelmannii
TTTTGGTTTTGGATCTAATTTAGAATGCTGATGTTTCAGAATTAGAGCATAGGCATTGCAACCAAAAAATTTAAGATTAGAATAATTACAAGGGTGACCTGTCCATAGCTCTTCAGGAATATTGGATTCTATTGTTGTTGATGGTGATCGATTCACCAGATAACAAGTTGTACATACAACTTCTACCCACAGTTCCTGCTGCAAGTTGGTATTACTCAACATACTCCTTGCTCTATCTAGAAGAGACTTGTTCATGCATTCATCAACTCCGTTTTGCTGAGGAGTATAGGCAGTGGTTTTATGCCTATCAATCCCAAATTCCTTACAATAATTCTCGAACTCCATTGACGTAAATTCACCACCATTATCACTTCTTAAACATTTAATGGATCTACCAGTGCTCTTTTCCACTAAAGCTCTGAACTGCTTGAAAACAGCAAATACATCAGCCTTACTCTTTAACATATAGACCCAAACCTTAGTAGAGAAATCATCTACAAAAGTTACAAAATATGATGATCCTCCATATGAAATAGTAAGGGATGGTCCCCAAACATCAGAATGAATATAATCAATGATTCATTTACTGGTGTGTCTTTCGGTTTTAAATCTTTGCCTATTATGTTTTCCATAAATACAGTGCTTGCAGAAATCTAACTTTAAAGACTTTAGACTACGACCTAACTTGCGATCAGATAATACCTTTAATCCTTGTTCACTCATATGGCCCAACCATTGATGCCGCAATCGAAAATGATCACTGTTGTTCTCAGATACTGTTGTTGCATGATCTGACTTAGTTCTTCCTTCTAACATAAACATGTTACCAACATTCTTCTCTTTCATAACCAATAGGATTCCTTTGTAGACTTTCATAACTCCACCTTGAACAATACTCTTATATCCTCCAATGTCTAAGACTCCCAAATAAATTAGGTTCTTCCTAAGCTCAGGTACATGTCTCACATCAGTTAGTATTTTAATAATTCCATCAAACATCTTAATTTGAATGCTACGAATTCCCACAACTTTACATGAAATATCATTTCCCATGTAAACTATTCCATCATCTATAGACTGGTAAGTAATAAACCAGTTTCTATGAAGACACATGTAATTTGAAGCACTAGAATCTAATAACCATTGTTGATCATGACGTGAACCAATACTAATTGATAAAAATTCATCAGTCATACCTGAACCTGTTGTTGAACCTGTTTCAGTTGTGTTTTCTTCCTTCATCTCTTTTGGAGGGTCTTCTTTGGAGGCTTGTTGTCTCTTCCAACAATCCTTCTTCAGGTGTCCATATTTTCCACAAAACCAACACTTAAGTTTTCTCTTCTTTCCCTTTGACTTTGACCGAGAGAAATCCCTCTGACCATGTCCTCTTTATTTAGGTTTGTCTCTTACCATCATCACCTCATACGTGGAGGTTTCTAGATTGGATTTATTCTTTTTTTCCTTAGACAGTAAAGATCCAACAATATCATCAAACTCAATACTTTCTGTTGAACTGAAACTAATAGAGGTAACAAAGTAATCCCATGACACGGGAAAATAAAACAATAATGTAATTGCCTTATCTTCAGATTCAAATTTCACTTCCATGCTAGTCAGCAGGACTAAGAGAGTATTAAAAGTATTTAAATGATCAACTATTTTCGTACCTTCCTTCATGCGCAAACTGTACAATTTTCTTTTCAGGAAGTTCCTATTTGTCAAGGATTTCGTCATATACATGCTTTCCAGCTTTGTCCATAAACCGACTGATGTCTTCTCTGAGACAATATTGAACATAACATCATCGACGAAACATAGACATATGACACTCAGTGCTCTCACATCCATCTCATCCTAGTCATCATTTGTTATGGTCGCGGGTTTCTTTGCTTTTCGAAAAAAGTGTCTTCACCATGCCTTGTTGCATGAGCAAATCGTGCATCTTAACCTTCTAGATCTCGAAATTGTTCTTGCCATTGAATTTCTCAATTTCAAACTTAGTACTTAGTGTCTTTGCCATTTGAGGAAACATTCCAAAAAAACACCAATGCCTATAATAATGAAGGCCTTTCGAAAAAATATGTGAAAGAATGATGGTATAATCTTCACAAGGTTTAATAAAAAAGTTTAATAAAAAAACCTTTTACTAACCCCACCTTTTCCTCACCTTTTATTAAAAAAGAAATTAAAATTCACCTTTTTTAAATTCCTCCACCCTTCACATATTATATTTAATTCCAAAATATAATAAGCCTCCATACCTTTAATTTTTTAAAAGGAAAAATCATACGAGTGTTTCATAAAGGAGATTGGCACAATTTCTAAAGTGGGTAAAACCGTAAGAAGAAAACACAGTCCATTTAAAGACCGGCATGGGTTTTAAAGTGAGCAAAACAGTAAGAGGAAATCACAGTCCATTGAAAATACCGGTGGAAAATGACGATCCCTTGAAGACTGTAGCACAACGCTGAATTAATTTGCCAAAAATTTCACAAGTATACTACTAATCAATACTCCTACACTCCTTGATGCCCAACGGTGATCAATGCTCCTACACTCATTGACGCCCAATGCTGACTTGAAAACCGACGCTCCTTCAAGTCCTCGTTTTATGCGTACAGATTTAGCTCCTCCTCCATGGTTTCAACACTACTGATGGCCTCACAGATCTACAACGCTTACTCTGATACTACCTGTTAAAATTGCAAATGTGGAAAAACACAATCAACAATCATACAAATTATAAAACATAGAGATTTACGTGGTTCACCCAAACATTGGGCTACGTCCACCAAGCAAAGGTATCAGTTGTCTTATTTCTCAGATCATGGAGATTACATTAGCTCACTCACTCTCCTGTGTGCCTCTATGGGCTTACATAAATAATGAGCAGAATTAGATTAGTTACATAACTATTTTCTAAATTTGTGTGTTCATACCAGATTGGTAGATTTGGTTGAACAAACTACTACAAAATAGGCTCCACTAAATCTGCTCATATCTACCAAATATGGGAAATTCGTTGGCATATTCAACAACAAGGAGGAGAAGAAGCATCAACGTTTTATGAAAACCCAACCTATATCGATTCAAATTGTCAACTCTCAAGTGCACTGGTGAAAATCTTGACGTTGTCCATGGCTTGAATGTAGTCATCGAAGGCAGCTTTAAATTTTGAGTGCTCTGTAAACAATAATTCTTCTTCTTTTGTTTTCACATATATTTTGGAATTTCTTTGGTTTACACAAATATTTTATCATTCTAAGTATAACCTTATCTACTATTAGAGTTAATGCTTACTTTAGTAGAGATGGTTTGTATTGGATATATGTAGTTATTTGTTACATATTTTCTCAAAACTATTGGATCCTATTTTAGTGAGTGGTTGAGATACGTTATCAACCAGTTGTTAGAGTTGTTAAGAGTGTGTGTCTATATTTAAGAAAAGCTTGATATATAAATATATGTGAGTTTTGATAAAGAAAATAGATTTTGTGTGTGAAATATGGTTCTTGATTTTGGTATCAGAGCAATAATCTTCAAATCCCCCAATTCCAGATTTGATCGTTTTATTGGGCAAGCGATTTGCGAAAAAAAATATGGTTATGATCATTTTCTTCTGAGCATTGCTCCCCCTCTCGGTCTTGTATTTGCAACTCTAATCGTGAAAGAGCTCAACGATCAACATGGACAGAGTGACAAATGTGGATGATGGAATCTACTCTGCATTCCTCAAATAAAAGAATTATGTGGATGACGAGTGACTACAACTCCAGAACTGCAACAAATCTGTGAGGATGGAGAGGAGAAGTTTTTTTTATACCATAGATTGTATATATGATGGTTTTTAAATGCTAAAATAATGTCATGTATTCTACATTTAATCTATTATGCATAACAATTGTTGTTAGTGAACATTGTGTGTGTCTTAGTGGTGACTATATACTTCAAAATATGGCAGTATGTCAATAGAACTGTTCTTCAGGGTATGTCATGAATCATCAATAGAATTTTTCTTCCGGTTATGTCATGAATCATTGGTCTTACAATTGCATCATTAATGGTAAGAAATGATATCTTAAATGGATCAAGTGGTAGCTCAAAGTTGATGGTAGAGAAAGAGTGTTGTCTATGAGATTTTAGAGAGGGTAGATATATTGATGAAGACAAGGCCATATAGATATAAGAGTCCAAAATATTTTGTGTTTTTTATTTGTGATGGAAGCATAATGGAGGGTGTTAAAGTTAACAATTACTTTAGTAGAGTTGGTTTGGGTTTGTTAGATGTAGTTAGTTGTGAGAGGTCTTCTCAAACTATTAGATCCTATTTTATTGTGTGGTTAATATATTCTCTCAAAAAGTTAGAGTTGTTAAGAGTGTGTTCCTATCTTGAGGAAAACCTTGATGTATAAATATGTGTGCGATTTAATAAAGAATATAGATTTTGTGTGTGCAATCTGGTTCTCCATTTCCCAACCACAGAGTTGAGTCTTGTTACCTCTATTCTTAGCTCTAATACCAAAAATGCAAAACTCCCAACCTCGAGTTGGGACATGCCATGCAAAAATTATGTCTTTTGTAAAATTTAATTAATAACGTTCTTTGCATATGCTCATAATTATAAAATCTAACAACTTATATTTCATGCATAAAAAAATATAATAAAACTTGCAGAATTTTATATAAGCATTAACATAGTAAATAACACAATAAACATCAATAAAATAACACTCATCGAGTCAACTGAGTGCAAACTCGAGACATTCTTCCCATCCATAGAACATGTTGCTCATAAACTCTCAACAACATGTTACCCTTGAGCTTAGGCTAGAAGCACCACCAGGGAGTTCTTCCTAAGCTAGACTAATGGTCTAACCAACACAATAAAACTCAAGTTAAGGTGACAATTGTTTCAACTAGCCTACAACCACTCATTTCTCACATCATGTCCCACCCTAGGAAGTGTACCCCTTCTCTGCTCAACATTTCTTGGGCTGTCTCACTTCCATTCCAAGGCTTCAACAATAGGGCAAACAAAAATTCTCATAGCTATGTAGTTAATCCTCAACATATAGGGAAATAAATTCCCAGCAGTTCTCTCACCTAGAAAGAATGATAACAAGCATCATATCTCGCTTCTTCATCATATAGACCAATCTGAAAACCTGATTCTTCTCCTCAAATTAACCAGTTTTACTCATTGTCATCAGCTCCAAGCTCCCGAAGTACAATAAAAAGGATGGATGGAAGGGAGAGTATGGATCACAAGAGTCAAGGTGAGAATGATGAGTGATTAATTAGAGAGTGATATAATGATTGGATTGAGGGAAAATACACCAAGTTCCCACAACATTATTGCATGTTCCAAGCTTCACACTTGTGATACATCAAAGGTCAAGGTGACATGTGTCACCACTGCAAGGGTGACACGTGGAACATTCGTACAGAGAGATGCGACATGATTTTATAGGTATACATGGCAGGTTCTTACAGGTACACATGAAAAATTATGTGTTAGAGTCTCCGGATGGTGTGGCAAAGGACAACCAATGAAATGTTACCATGTAGCAACCCCCCATTTGCCTCTTATAGTACACTTCATTAAAAATATATATTGGATCCGAAGGGAGTCCAAATCCTAACCTCCTAGCCCAAAGGCCTTACAACTACCCGCTCGCCAACATGCTAGTACATAGTCCTTGTTCATCATATGTCGCAAATCTTATTTAAGTTTAAATGTCCTATGTGGGTGGAAAAGAAAAGAGGTTAGGCCCTTGACCCAGCCCCTAGTTAAGTGTTAGTTCATGCAACCACACTCCATATCTAACATATCCACCTAAACCTTTGCCATTTTATCCAACCACCAAACAATAGACCAAAAGAAATAGAGGTCTGTGAGTTCGACGCCAGAACCTCCGCCAAACAACCACCTTAAATTAGCTCCACTAACTAATGTGCCAACAAACTCACTTATTACATAACTACCTAAATTTTGTATTTAAAGGGGGTTCCTCCAGTGGATTAGAGAGAACAAGGCGCATATTTTGAGACATGGCATGCATTTTGAGATTTTTCCAGTCATTCATTTGTAGAGGCAGGCACAAAAATCGAGGTAGGGGTGTCTCTTGGGCCTGAAAGTGCCAGAATCCGATCGGGGAATGGAGATAATCATTTTTAGATAATTCGACACCACGAACACAGTGGTGATGTTTTGTTTTTTTGATATGAGCAATTATTATGTAGTTTAACTCCAGAATGAGGTATACTTATGTATTTTGCCCAATTATTTTATGGAGTTAATAAAAAGGCCTACCCATTTGAGAGCAGGACCTGGAGACGTAGTTTACCAGAGAAAAACTCGGTTATCAAGTTTTTGTTTTCATATTTCATGCTTATGTCTCTTTCCTTTTGAGTTTTTCCTTCTTTATGGTGTACTTTAGTTTATTCTTATCTAATACAATTCTTTAATAAGTCACCAGACGAAAAAATCCAGGATCATGTTTGTATCAGAGCAGTCATCTTTGAATTGAATTGTTGAGTATGAATTCTTACTAGGAACAAGCATAAGTAGGGTGAGGTAACTCTTAACAATTTCAATCTCGAATTTGGCCATGCATCCCAAAGGAAGAATATGGCAGAAGAGGACAAGCATGATGAACAGGAGAAACAATTTCACATGGTCTTCTATCCCATGTTTGACATTGTCAAGAAAATGTATGGAGGTTATGAGAAGAGGATGAAGAAGGGAAGAAAAGGGAAGCACCACTAGATGATGATGCTTCGGTAAACAAAGGAGTTGGAGGAGATCCTCCTGAGCTTCTATCTTCACCTTTAGGTTCTAGTTATTCTTCCTTTGAGCATTCTCATCACTCTCAACATTTTAACCATAAATCCTCTTTTAAGAAACCATTATTAAAGCTTGATGTAAAGTTTTATGTACCTATGTTTAATGGAGATGTTAATCCTGAAAAACTAGATAATTGGATCTGATTTTTTGAAGTATATTGTCGTGTTCATCATATTGATGAAGACAAAGTTAAAGTGAAATTGGCTTCTCTTCGGTTGGAAGGAACCGCTCTTGTATAGTGGGAGAGCAAGCTACATGACAGAAGTAAGTGTGTTAATATTCTTTCCTCATGGTCGGAATTTAAAATAGAGATAAGGAAGAAATTCTATCCATTAGGGTATTTACATAAAGCAATGATGGAATGAAAAACTTTGAGGCAGAGTAAAGGTCAAAAAGTACAAATTTTCATAGAAGAATTTAGGAAGAAAGATCTTGCATTGAAATTTCCTTTTGATTCTTATGAAAATTTAATGAAGTATATTGGTGCACTTCACATGTATATTCGTCATACTTTTTTATTTTTTAACCCCACTAATCTTGACAACGTTTGTGTGAAAGCCACTCACCTTGAGAGCAGGGGGAAACATGTTCAAGAATATCCCATGAAGAAACCTTCCAATTTCCCGCAAAAGACTTTCAAGAAGTTCAAAAGGAAGGAAAAGAAGGTCGCTACAATAATGAGAGGAGGAAAAACTTCTTTCACTCATTGTTGGCCCTTGACCAAGTTTTGAGGAAAACTTGGTCATATTTGACTGTTTTTGGACTTCGACGGTCTGTCAAAGACGGAGCGCCAGACGAAGCAGAGATCATGGAATATAGGCCCACTTTTGGGGCCCTTTTTAGGGTTTTTGGGTTAATGTAATGGGAAAGGGATGTCATCCCATGGGTTTACCCATGTTTTAATCCTATTTTTTTAAGTATAAATAAGTATCTAAGCAATGTAAGATAGAGAAAGGACATAAGCTAAGTGCCAGTAAAGGCTTTTTATATATTATGTGAACAACTTGCAGAGTTGTATGCAAGTGTTGTAAGTGCTGAGCGCATGGATTGTAAGAAGGCTATGTGCTTGATTTACTTGGGGAAGGAGGATCTGGTGAGGTGCACACAGATATCCTGTCCTATACGGAGTACAAGTGTAATATTTGTGTTTTAACCTGATTGACCAAGCTAATAAAGAAGAAGAAGACTTTGTGGACGCAGCCCTAGGGCGGGGGTGAACCACGGTAACTCTGTTTGGTCTGCTTGGTGTTTCGATCTAATGTGTTGGTTTATTTCCATGTGTTATGCTTGATATGATTATGCTATGTGATTTGCCATGATACTCTTAGATAGATCCACTTTTCTTTGTGCTTCTTATATGTATGGGTGTAGATCAGACATATATGAAAGTGCTGAGTGGTAAACCTACTTTGTTGTTTCTAAGTGCTAACTTAAACTAGATCCAAGTGAATGTTGTAGTGCTTTGTTCCATCTGCGGAGTGCCTTAAGGGTTAAATATTTATGAGCGATCTTTGTTAAAGTGCTTGCTAAGAGAAAGAATCACAGATTTGTGTCCCAGCTAAGGTTGCAGACACCTGAGTCTTGCAACCACCCCTGCATATACCTCGGGTGAGACTTCATCTTCTTCGTAGGTGTTGTCTAAAGGGTTGGTAGTTAGGTTTTTTTTGGTGCGTTGTTGAAGAATTGAACCCTATGTCTACCCCTGTGACAACAAATGGTTTCATTGTCGAGACCTAAAACTGTGATTGTTGGGAACTGAGGAAGAAGAAACTTTGTGCAAAAGGAATCTCTGTGCGTACATTTGTTTCCCTAATGTGCAGCTTTTTACTCAACCTGTGAAGCTTTGTGCCAGGAATAAGGTCAGATATGAAGAAAGGAAGATCAAATTTGAAGAAAATAAGCGAGATCTGAACACCCTGTGCTCTAAGAAAAGTAAAAGTGGGAATTTCAGAAAGAAAGAAGTCAGATCTGCAGAAAAGAGGTAAGATCTGCAAGCTCTGTTCTCTATTAAAGGTAAGAATAGTCAAAAGTTCTTATATCTAGAAGCTTTGTGCTCTATAGAAGTAAGATAAGTGAAATTGTTTGTTTCTAGAGCATGGATCTAGGTATGTTTGATAGATTCTATCATATCTTAAAAACTAGGGCATTAATAGATGAAAGAAAGTTTGATATGAATAGGTCTGATAAGTATAATGATAGATATGTTATACCTATGCATAGAAAGAATGTCTGGACAAACAAGTGGATGCAGGATCCTAGAAATAAATTTTTGCAGGCTACTCAATATGATCCTAGTGCACAGTAAAAGAAAAGTTGGGGATCATTGAAAAAGAGAGGATTAACTCTTTGTTACAGTTGCAGAAGACCAGAACATCTTGCTAAGGAATGCCCTGGGAGAAAACTTAGTTGTCTTTGTTGCAAATCTTTGGACCATGATGTATTGGATTGCCCTAGAATGATCGCTAAGTTGGAAAGGTTGAATCTAAATCAAGAAGACTAGAAGGTGGATTTGGAAAAGGAAGAAACCCAACAAGAATCAGATAAAATATTAATATGGATAAAAGAAACCCTGAAGGAAGATAAAGATGTCTAATTACCAGAGATATTCAAAGAAAAGGTGCAAGTTGAAGAAAGAATAGGGGACTTCGACATTGACTATATTCTTGATGAAGAAACACAAGTAAAAATTATGCCAGAAAGAACTTTGGAAGCTATAGGAAACCTGGCATGGTCCCTTCCCTAGAAAGAACAAGTTTATTTAGAAGAAAGCTAGTAAACCTATGTGGAAGTCTCACCCAGATACCTATGACTATCAATGGAACTTAGACAGAGCAAGACTTTGAAATTATTAAATTTATTGAAGATAGCACCCCATTTACCATGCTCCTAGGAAAACCTTGGATTGATAGAGAACAAGCCAGATGAAAAGAGGAAGAAGAAGTTTTGGAGCAGAAAAAGCAAGAGTTAAAAGACTTTATGACTAGAAGGGTCGCTCACTTTATTGAAGAACAGAAGAGTTGGTCGTAGATATTTAATACTGTAAACCCTGATGTCAAGGCTAAGAGAACACTAGAGGATCCACAAAAGATTGAGTTAAATACTTTCGATAGAGAATAAGTATTACCCAGGAACCCTAGGAAAAAATTTCAACAACGTGAAGCAACTAAGACCGTAGAAGGTAAGCATCAGAATGGTAAAAGCATTACTGAGACAAAGCTCACTGGGAAGAAGGCTAGAAATTTAAGAAAGAAAAGGGCTAATACTGTAAGGTCACAAGAGGTTCTAGAGGATACTTCGCAGAAAGAAAAATTGCAGAATTAGAACTTCGCCGAGATATCATAACAATGACATAGAGTACTTCACCATGAAAAAGCAATATAGCCATTGGGGCCATATATCCATTCAAATTCCACTCCGAACAGGAAGAAAAGAAATAAAGGTTCATCATCCAACCATTGAAAAGTTCCATAACGGGTCGAGGAAGAGTTAATGAAGGATCATACCCGTTGCAAGAAGACCATTGCTAAGTTTCCCTACTTAGTCTATCATGCCATGCACCGAGAATACATTTTTATAAGTGAGAATTTGAGCACGAAACGTGAGATTAATTCACCCTAAGATCATTTCCTTGTTCCCATATTATTTACTATAGTCCTTGAATTCCTTTTGCACCTAAGCTAGTTGACCCAAGCTTGTATGTTGGACGAGCTCAATGCTGCTGAGAAAGAAGTTGAAGAAGCTTTAATTGACTTAATGATTGAAAGAATTATGTCAGAGCGTGGAGTGTCCATAGGTGTATAGGCATCATCCTCAGGAGAATTTCCATCTTAACCCTCCACTTCTTGAGAAGGACCATCACGATCGCCTTTGGAAAGATGATCTAAGCTCAGAAATGACTTCACCACTGTGAAGATGATCCCAAGTATCTTGCCTAGATATATCCCACCACTAAGTGGCACAGTGAATCGAGAAACTGTACCCAGAGACTTTGACTATGCTTTGGTCATTTCTTACCTCCTGAAAGGAGTGCACTTAGTTCGTGCTGACCAGGATAATCTCATAGTGCTGAAATTTAGTGATTTTAACCTTGGAGATCGAAAATTTTACAATATATTAGCCCCACACAAGTACTTAACTATCACAAAAGGGAGGAACACAAATATTGTCCCTCTGCAATGGACCCATAACCTCACACAGTCAACCCTCCTCAATGTAATGAACATTCCACATTTTGGGAGGCATCGGGAAGTGAATGCATGCGTCATATTTTTGTTGTCCTTCTACCACAGAGGATACTTATGGTTGGATCGTTGCATCATGGTGGATCGGATTCTGATCAATCAGATCACAAGGCTAAGCATGCAAGGCCCTAACCCGTAGGAGTTGTACCCTGGAAAGACCACAGATCGCGCTCTCACCCAGCAAATAAAAGACACATATGGTGATCTAGAGAAGGGCACGCGAAGCTACAAGGTAGCCTCCATTGAGAATACAGTAGTGGACCTCGGTTTGTAGGTATGATCGCAGGGAAGTTAGTCCACAAAAACATACCCACACAGGTGACTGGATTTGTATTTGACCTCGCAGGGAAGTGCGTGGAGGGACTATAAATGAACTGGACGAAGTACCTTGTAAATCATCTAGAGCTTGACTGCAAAGAAGCATAAGACCAAGAATATGAGTTCCACTTTATTTGGTTGCTCATACTCATCATTTTCATCACCTGGGAGCTACCAGAAGGTGCCAATTTTCTGAAGATCAAACCCTTCGAACCAATGGCCACGAAGTTCTCTATGCTATTGTACTCTAGCGACATGAACAAGAAGTGGTAGTATAATGTCATCTTCCATGCTTATTACAACCAAGTAAATAATGCAATCCAGTCTACATTGTGCCTCACACCAAACACACTTCATAGGTTTATACCTTTGATCAAATTTAGTGCAGACCGCCACTTCACCTATATCACAACACGCGTGGATGAGCATAAACAATAACTCTAGTCATACTACAAGTTGACAGAAGAAGACTTGGAGCAGATTACCAAGGAATGGTCGGTGGACCTCCTTGTTCCAGCGGACCCCGCAAAAATGTCCAACATGGAAAATCCTGAAGCTATACTAGATACACCTCGACCGAGTAAGACTAACAAGGATGATGAAGTTCAATATATCCATATTACATCCACAAATACTACTTTGATATCACCTGCGCAAGGAGGTGATGGTGAAGAACTAGGTGGCACAGAGGTTGATAAAAACAAAGGCAAGGTTACTTCGCCTAGAGAGAAAGAGGATCCCTCTAAGAAAAGGAAGGTTACCCCACAAAATCCCTCATCCCAAAAGAAAACTAAGGCCATCTAGACTATGTTTAAGACTACCCTCACATAGGACGACTTCGACTTCTTGATCGTTGTGTTGAATGATGCCTCACTAGAGATCATAGAAAGGAAAGAAGTGAAGCAGGAGGAGATATTCAACCAACTCAAGGGTGAACTTCAAGAAGTGTAGCAGGCATTCCAGTCCAGCCGAGTCATTTCTACTATGCCCTTGATGATGGGAACAATAGGAACAAGCAATGAGCCCACTCAATTACACCAAATCGTCGAGAAAGTCGAAGCTCTCCTTCGACAAGCTCAAGAAGACACAACGCATGCCACCCAGGATTTGGCACAGGTACAGAGCACACTTATAGTACAACAGAGGAAGGTAGAACAGGAACAACTTTCCTTAAAAGAGAAGTGGGAGGAGGAGAAAGCATAGTTACAGCAGAGCAAGGACCAATTGCTAGCAGAGCAACTTGACGTGTAGGAACGAGTTCACAAAGCACTTCACTTTGTGATGGTCATTGAAGTAAAGATTGAAGAACGTCTCCCACAGTAGGTGGCACAACTTGAATAAGTAATCCAACAAATTCACCAGCGTATCGTAGATCTGGAAGTTGCGATACGCTGGTGAATTTGTTGAAGTAAGAGATCTAAGGGGGGCAACTTCCTGTAACGCAGTTGTTAGGTTAAAAACCTTGGCTTTGGAATGTAAGCAGTTGAGTGCTAGAACCACCCATACTTATGAGAACCTCACAGAGAACCCAGAATTGTAGAAATTAGAGGTGCAGCTCCTAGAAGAAAAGAAACATGTAGTATGCTACAGGCACAGCTGAAGGCCTTGACCCCAATCGAGAGAATGAAGCGATTTCTAGAAAAACAAACCACCCAACAACAGGTACACATGTTGCAAAGTAAAGTGATGTAAGTCTCTCAACAAACTCAACCATTGCAAGAGAAAGCATGCCAACTGTTCACTGAAGTTGAGAGCTAGGAAACTGAGCTTGAACAAGTTGTCGTCACTGTAGAACAACGCATGGAAGGACCAGTAAATGACGTAGTGATCTAGGAGTTCACTAAGAAAGATGTTGTTGCACTGCAGTAGGTAGAAGTAGCTTGGGCCAAGCTTGAGACATTCGAAGCAGAGTTTATTAGACCAGAGTGACTCAGGACGAGTCACAAGTGAGTGTTGGGGGCCTATTGGCCCTTGACCAAGTTTTGAGGAACACTTGGTCATATTTGACCATTTTTGGACTTCAACAGTCTATCAAAGATGGAGCGCAAGGTGAAGCAGATATCAAGAGATCTCGACCCACTTTTGGGGGCCCTTTTAGGGTTTTTAGGTTAATGTAATAGGAAAGGGATGTCGGCCCATGGGTCTACCCATTTTTTAGGCCTATTTTGTAAAGTATAAATAAGTATCTCAGCAATGTAAGAGAGAGAAAGGAGATATTCTTAGTACCAATAAAGGCTTTGTATATATAATGTGACCAACTTGCAGAGTTGTGTGCAAGTGTTGTAAGTGTTGAGTGCACGGATTGTAAAAAGGCTCTGTGCTAGATCTACTCAGGGAAGGGGGATCTGGCGAGGTGCGCACAGATCTCTTGTCCTATGCGAAGTAAAAATGTAAGCTCTGTGCAGTAACCTGATTGACCAAGATAATAAAGAAGAAGAAGACTTTGTGGACGTATCCCTAAGGTGGGGGTGAACCACGGTAAATCTGTGTGTTATGCTTGGTGTTTCAACCTAATGTGTTGGTTTCTTTCCATGTGTTATGCTTGATATGATTATGCTATTTTCTTTGCTATGATACTCTTAGATAGATCCACTTTTATTTGTGATTATTATATGTATGGGTGTAGATCAGACATATATGAAAGTGTTGAGTTCTAAACCTACTTTATTGGTTCTAAGTGCTAACTTAACCTAGATCCAAGTGAATGTTGCTGTGCTCTGTGCCCTCTATGGAGTGCCTTGAGGGTTAAATATTTATGAACAATATTTGCTAAAGTGCTTGCTAAGAGCAAGAATCACATATCTGTGTCCCAGCTAAGGTTGCATACGCTTGAGTCTTGCAACCACCCCTGCCTCTACCTCGGGTGAGACTTCATATGCTTCATAGGTGTTGCCGAAAGGGTCGGTAGTTAGGGTTTTGTTGGTGAATTGTTGAAGCGTTGAAACTTGGGTCTACCCCTGTGCCAACACTCATTGTAATAAGAGTGGTCACAATGAAGAACACTATTGGGAACTACATCTAGAAAAGAAATTGAAAAAGTTCGGTGGAAAGGGGAAGACAAAGACCGTTGCTACATTGTAGTAAGATCTTGGTTCTGATTCAGGAGATGAAGGAAATATCACAGCGGTTGGAGTAAAAGGTAAAGATTCTCTTCATGCTAGTTCAATTTCCAATGATGAATATCATATTGATGAACGAAAGAGGAATGATTTATTTCATATAAGAGTTGTATCTAAACATACTAAGATAGATACATTATTTGATCCAAGTTCCCAGGTAAACTTAATAGCTGAAGCACTTCTCAAGAAGATGGGTCTTGTAGCAAAACCACATCCAAATCCTTACCCTCTTGGTTGGGTATGTGATAAACAGAAACTTAATGTCACCAAACAATGTAGGGTCAGATTTGCTATTGCTTCAAAGTTGATTGATGAAGTGTATTTGAATGTTGTACCACTTGATATATGTGGCATAGTGTTGGGAAGTTTGTATCTTTATGATAGAAAAACAATATTCTTTCGTCATGAGAACAAATATCACCTTACTAAGGGGGGAGTGGAATATATTGTTAGAGCTCACAACATGAGGGTAAATATAACACTTGTTAGTGCAGAGAAAATGAAAAGACTTATAAACACTAATAAGAGATATGTACTCCTAGTCGTAAAAGAGAAATATGTCAGGACATCCGACGCTTTCCAAGGATGTGATCCATCTCATCAACAAGAATTAATTGATATTGTTTCTAAGTATAATGATATTTTTCAAGAATCCAATGGATTACCTCCTTAGAGGGAAATCCAACATGAGATACATCTTCAGGAGGATGCTCCTCTTCCTAATGTGGGCATCTATTGGATGTCAGTTGTGGATATGAAAGAGATCAAGAAATAGGTACACAACTTATTGGATCAAGGGGTCATCATGCCCAATTCATCTCCTTGTGTTTCTTTGATCATGATGGTTTGAAAGAAATATGCAACATGGTGAATGTGTGTTGATTACGAGGACTTAAATAAAATCATGGTGAAAAATTGATACCCTCTTCCTAGTATAGATGATTTACTTGATCAATTGAAGAATGTTGTTTATTTCACTAAGTTTTATTTGCATAGTGGATATCTTCAAATCAAGGTCACAAAACAAGATGCATGGAAGACTACCTTTAAAACCAAACAAGGATTGTTTGAGTGGTTAGTTATGTCATTTCGGCTTTGTAATGCTCCGACAACTTTCATGCCTGTGATGAATGATGTATCCAGGCCTTTCCGAGATGAATTTGTGATTATGTATTTAGATGACATTATTTTTTTTAGCGGGGCTTGGGAAGAACATGTAAGGCATGTAAATAAGGTATTAGATACTTTGAAAAAGGAAAAGATGTATGTAAAAATGTCTAAATTTGAATTTCGCAAGACTTCACTTGTGTACTTAGGTCATATTGTAGGAGGGGGACAATTGAAGATTGATCCTTCCAAAATCGATGTAATTGTAAATTGGCCTAAGCTAAAATGTGTGACCAAGATCCAGATCTTCTTGGGTGTAGTCCAGTATTGGAAGAGATTCATTCCCAACTTCTCCTTTAAGAAGCTCCTTTGCATGCCTTAACTATTGTGAAGAACAAATTTCATTGGGAATGAAAGACAACAAAATATTTCGACACTTTGAAGGAGAATATCAGTACCACATCAATATTACCACTGTCGAGTCTTCAAAAACCATTCGAGATCGAGACAAATGCTAGTGGATATGCCTTGGGTGTAGTATTGATGAAATATCGTAAGCCTATATGTTACCATTGTTAATGTTTAATCTATTATTAGATTTTTTTTAATTTCAATAGATAACAATAGCATAAGATAGGATCACTGAGAAATACACATTAACAAGAGACACATCATTTATCTTGGGAAAACCTCATGGGGAAAAAAACCTAGCAAAACTTCTTTATTATAGATAGCCAATACAATTCCAAAAGATAAATAAAAAAAGTACAAAAACTCCTCTCCCAAAGATGTGCCTCTCTATCTCTCTCTTCTCCAACTGTATCTATGAAACTTGTTTCTCACATGAACAAGTGATTGTGTGTCTAAGTGAGGCGCTAGGCTCCTTATTTATACAAGTCTGGCACATGTGGAGGTGTCTCTTCACTAGTAGGGATGACTTCTCAATCTGGGTGGTTATAACCACCTTTAATAAATTATGCAACTGATTTCTTATTCTTCCTATTACAATTACATTTTGACCAATCCACAAAAGGGGATTTGGTCTTTTACAATATCCGACATGATCAATCCACAATGGGGATTGATCCAATGAATAATATATCAAATAATAATCAGAATACACTTTGTAGTTACATTATTTCAACACCCCCCCTTAACAAGAAGGGTATTCTTCATCAACATCAGGTGAGTGAGAGGATTGCATCATCAACAACATCAAGAGGACAACATCATCAATATCATCTTGGAACACTGATTGGCGTATCTATAAATCATCAGAAGTTTTCTTCATTAGCAACATCATCATTCTCAAAGGAATGCAATCATCATCTGCATCAATATGAATTAGTATAAAACTAATACATCATCATCATCATAGCATGAGGCTGGCTCATCATCATAATACTAGATTGGATTTACGTCATAGTTGTCAAGATGGAAGCACAATACGCATCTTACTTTACATCACAACAATCAAGTTGGAAGCAAGATATTTGTATTTCTTTACATCACAACAATCAAGTTGGAAGAAAGATACTATATTGGCTTTACGTCACAACTATCAATCTGGAAGCATGGTGCTAGTCTCATCTCATCATCTTTCTTTATGTCACAGCAATCAAGCTGGAAGCAAGATACTAGACTCGCTTTACATCACATCTATCAAGATGGAAGCACAGTACTAGTCTCATCTCATTGTCTTATTTTACGTCACAACAATCAATCTGGAAGCAAGATAATAGACTAGATTTACGTCACAACCATCAAGATGGAAGCATAGTGGTAGTCCCATGTCAACGTCTTGCTTTACATCACAACACTCAAGATGGAAGCAAGATACTAGACTGTATTTATGTCACATCTCTCAAGATAGAAGCACAGTACTAGTCTCATCTCAATGTCTTTCTTAATGTCACAACACTCAAGTTGGAAGCAAGATACTATACTGGCTTTATGTCACAACTCTCAAAATGGAAGCATAGTACTAGTCTCATCTCAACATATTTATTTACATCACATCACTCAAGATGGAAGAAATATTCTAGCCTGGGTTTATGTCATAGCTCTCAAGCTGGAAGCATAGTACTAGTCACATCACAACAGCTACTCCCCCTTTCAAGGAAGGTCCTTTAGGACTATACCAATATTATCTTGAAAGTGCTCAAACTTTACACGAGATAGAGGCTTGGTCAATACATCAACAACATGTTCATCTGTGCTAACGTATTGGAGATTTATGGCTCCCCTCTGAACCATGTCACAGATTTAATGATATTGAATCTCTATGTGCTTCGACCTGTCATGGGATACAAGATTCTTTGTCATCTTTATGCAGCTCTAGTTGTCACATAGGATCATGGTTTCTTCCATATCTAGGTCAAATAGATCAATCAACAACTTACAAATCCATATAGCTTCGCATCAAGCAAAACATGCAGCAATGTATTCTTCTTCCATTGTGTTGAGATCAATATTTGATTGCTTCCTACTCTGCCATGAGATCATGGCTGATTCCAAACTGAAACAACATCCTGAAGTTCTCTTCCTATCAGAAACACTTCCATCCCAATCTGAATCAGTGTACCCACTCAATGTGAAATCATGATATCCATCATAACTTAGACCACAATCTAATGTACCGTTAAGGTACCTTATAACATGTTTTGTAGACACAAGGTGAACATGTCTGGGTTCTACCAGAAACTGACTCAAGGTGTTCACAACAAAACAAATATCTGGTCTGGTGTTCATTAGGTACATCAGCGATCCAATAATTTGTCTATACAGCGTGCCATCAATCAATTCTGACGAAGTATCGACCAACAACTTCAGCTTCGTTTCCATGGGTGTATTCATGGACTTGCACTCTAACATGTCAAATATCTTCAGGATTTCGACTGCATACTTCCCTTGGTTAAGGAATATTCTCCCTGGACTCTTCCATACCTCAAGACCTAATAAATAATGGATTAGCCCAAGGTATCTCATCTCAAATTATGAAGCAAGTCTCTTCTTACATTTAGTGATGAGCTTTTCTTCTCTAGTTAAGAATAAGTCATCCACATACAACAATAATATCACTGTCTCATTGTTCATAACCTTGAAGTAGAGGTTAGACTCTGCTTTAGTCTTGGTAAATCCCAAGCTCGTCAGGACACTGTCTATCCGACCATACCAAGCTCTAAGAGCTTGCTTCAATCCATATAGAGCCTTCTTCAACTTGCAGACATGAGACTTCATGTCTTCAACTTCAAATCCTTGAGGTTGCTCTATATATACACTTCTTCTTCAATGACACCATTTAGGAAAGTTGTCTTTACGTCCATCTGCTGTAACTTCCACTTCATCTTAGCTGCAAGGGTCGTGATGGTTCTGATCGAAGTGTATCTAGATACAGGAACAAATGTCTCTTCATAGTCAATGCCTTCTTCTTGAGAAAAGCCATGAGCTACAAATCTTTCTTTATACTTCTCAATACTTCCATCAACAACATGTTTTATTTTGAAGAGCCATTTGGATGATACCACATCCTTGCTATTCGATCTGGGAACTATTTACCATACATCATTCTTTATTATGGATTGGTATTATTATGTCATGGCATATTCCCATTCTTTCTTCTGAATGGCTTCTTCAAAGCAGGTAGGATCCTTCTCTAGGAGAGCACACATCAAAGCGATATAACTAGAGAATGGCTTAGGTCTCTTCACATGTCTCATGGTTCCTTCAGGAACACCATATTTCTCTCCATATTGAATAATCTCTCTAGCCCAAATTGGCTTTCTCTTAGGGGAGATTGTCATCTAAGGAGGTTATTGAAACTCTACTACGTCATGATATTCTAGAATTCCCTTACAAGGGAAGTTATGACTTCCCTCACTATTTCAACAGCTCTGGGAACCTCCCTCACTGATTCTGAAGCTCTAGGGATTATGGGTTCCTCTTCTTATAATTCTTCAAGATGGAATCTTCTCGATTTCTTGAGCGCTACATCTTCATCAAAGGTCACATCCGTGCTGATATCAATGTGACGATGACCTGGTATATAGATATTGAAGGCCTTGGAGACCTCACAGTATCCCACAAATATTCCCCTCTTTCCTGAGGGTTCCATATTGTTTCTCTTCTCTTTCGGTATATGTATAAATACTCGACAACCAAATATTTTGAGATGGCTTACCTTTGGCTTCTTTCTGGTGAACATCTCTTTTGGGGTCTTGAACCCAAGTGCACTATGGGACAGTCGGTTTTGCACATATACGGTTGTCATTGCTTATTTTTCCCATAAGAACATAGGAAGATCTTGATCATGGATCATGGTCTTCACTGCTTCCATTATCGTTTTGTTCTTTCTTTCAACTACACCATTTTATTGAGGATTATAGGGAGTAGTGCGTTCCCTCTTGATCCCAACATATTTGCAGAAGTTCACAAACTCTTTTGAGGTGTCTTTTCCTCCATTATCTGACCTGAGTATATTGATCTTTCTTTCAGAAAGATTCTCTATCAAGGCTTTGAATTCCTTGAATTTGTTGAACACTCCATCTTTAGATTTCAAGAAATACACCCAGGTGTTACAAGGATAATCATCAATAAATGATACATAGTATACATACCCATTAATGGAGGATGATGGCATTGGGCCATTCACATTTGAATGAATGAGCTCTAGGATTCCTTCTGCTTTGTTGTCTCTCTTTTGAAAAGGGTTCTTGCTGTTCTTCCCTTGTGCACATCCATTGCACATGCCTTCATGGTCAACCTTGAGTTCTGGTAGACCTGTGACAATTTTGTATATGTATGGTAGCACCTTGTAGTTGATGTGAGCTAATATTCTATACCAAAGTTCACATGGATTCTCAATGGTGTTGGTCATGGCAGCTTCTGAGTGATCCTTTAGCTTATACAAGCCACCTTCTTCTTTTCCAATGATGATTGATTCTTTCATGGTTTCTCCTTTAGCCCACATAAGAAATTCTCCATCTATGAAGGAAACTCTAAAGCCTTTCTTCTCTAAAGCTGATATGGAGATTAGGTTCTTTGTCAAACCTGTTACATAGAGTACGTCTTTCATATTCATTGAATTCCCTGAATTAAGTTTGTAGTTTGATTCTCCTACTCCCTTGATGGGATATTGGTAATCATCTCCAAGTGTCAGTTTCTGAGAAAACTTATTTTTTAAAATGTAAGAGAGAATATCTCTGTGTCCTGTCATATGCTTGGAGGAACCACTATCAATGAGCCAAGTGTCCTCTTCAGGTGTTATTGATCCTGAGAGGGCCGATATTAATACATGGTCTTTAATTTTTTCTCTTAACATCTTGGCGGGTGGCTCTTCATATTCAATTGCATGGGCATGGTGCCTCTTTTGTTTCCTCTTGTATTCTTCTCATCTAGTTGGAAAATAAATTGCAATCTGTCCCATCTTGTCACAATGGTAGCATTGTACAGATAAGTAATATCTTTCCTTTTGTTGTCCTTTATTCTGGAATCTCCTTGGATGAGATTCTTTATAACTGAATTTGTTTTGGGGTTGAGACTCTTTGTAAGTCTCTTTATGGAAGTAATACTTTTTCCTTCCTCCTTTAGTGTGAGTAGCTAGGGCTTGATCTTCATCTCTTGCTAGTAAGGCCTCTCGGTTAGCTACTCTTGTTTCTTCTTGGATGCATTCTTCCCATAGACCGTCAAACTTTAGTTTCTCCGTTCTGGCACAAATCGTTTGGATGAATGCATCCCAAGGTCTTGTGAGACCATTTAGGGCTTTCATTATAAGTTCGTATTTGTCTATAGTATCTCCAATTTCTTCTAGTTGTTCTTTGAATTGGGATATTCTAGAGAAGTATTATTGGATTGATTCTCCTTTCTGAATTCTTGTATTCTTGAGTTGAGTTCTAAGATTCATCTTTCGGTTTATGTTCTTTCCTTCATATAGTCTGTTTAGGGCATCAAAGATTTCTTTTGGAGTCTTATTTGATGACACATAGGGAATCAGGTGATCTTTGATTGAATTTGCAATGATTCTTTTGGCCCTAATTGTGTCCTTTTGGTGCTTTGCTTTCCCTGTAACATCATCGGGCTCCAGTACTTCTTCTTTGATGAATCTTCCTAGGTCATTCTCTTCAAGAATGAGACCAATCCTATACTTCCAAGAACAAAAGTTTTAAACACCTTCTAGCTTCTCAACAAGATTAATGCTTTCAGACATCTTCTACCTAAAGATGGGAAAATGTCCAAAAATGAAAGTGTTCAAAATCAAATTCTAAACTTACCAGGAGGCGTGCTTGGCTGAAGAGAGTATCTTGGTGTGTTTGGATCTGAGAAAATACAACTTTTTCCCCTCCAAACTTTATTTGTAGATTTCTAGATTGGTTCTTATGTTTTTCTGGTACCTCTGGTACTCTGGTACTTCTGGTACTTCTGGTACTCTGGTTTTCTAGTACTTCTGTTACTTTTTGAAACTAGGGTTTCACTTTTTAGGAGATCTAGCCGCTGAAAAGGTTCATTGAAGGTGCCAAAATGATCCTTAATGGAGGGAACACTTTTCTAGATGATTTTAGGGATGAAATACCTCACCAACAAAAATCCCTAATTTGCATGTACGACAACAATGACGTTTTTCCCTTTCTCTTGTGAAAGATGCTCTCTTCAACTTAGCTCTAATACCATGTTAATGTTTAATATATTATTAGAGTTCTTTTCATTTCAATAGATAATAATAGCATATGATAGGATCATTGAGAAATATACAATCACAAGAGACACATCATTTATCCTGGGAAACCCTCATGGAGCAGAAAACCCAACAAAACTTCCTTATTATAGATAGCCAATACAATGCTAAGAGATAACTTAGACAAGTATAGAAAGTCCTCTCCCAAAGATGCACCTCTCTCTCTCTCTCTTCTCCAATTGTAGCTCTAAAACTTGTCTCTCAAATGAACAAGTGAGTGTGTGTCTAAGTGAGGCACTAGCCTCCATATTTATACAAGTCTGGCATGTCTGGAGGTGTCTCTTCACTAGTAGGGACGACTTCTCAATATCGGTGGATATAACCACCTTTAATATATTATGGGGTAGACTTCTTATTCTGCCTATTACAACTACATTTTGACCAATCCGCAAAAGGGGATTTGGTCTTTTACAATAGCCGACATGATCAATCCGCAATGGGGATTGATCCAATGAATAATATATCAAATAATAATCAGAATACACTTTGCAGTTACATTATTTCACCAACCACTATGAAACTTTTAACCAATATATTGTTAACTATCCTACATATGATAAAGAGTTGTATACATTAGTTCAAAGCGTAAAGAAATGAAAGCATTAATTGTTAGGTAAGGAAATAATCATACATATAGATCACCAACACTTACAGTATCTTCAAGCACATACCAAACTGCAACAATATCGACACTATAGATGGATGGGTTCTCTACAACAATTTCATTTGGTAATCAAGTACAAGAAGGGTACAAGTAACAAGGTAGATGATATGATTTCTATACCTCCTATTGTTGCTTCTATTATTTTGAAGAATACTTCTTTATCTGATGATAACTATGTAGAGAAATATGCCATCAATGAATATTTTAAAGAAGTATATGAGAAGCTAACCCATGGTGCATAGGTAGAGAACTATTTTCTACATGGAAAATTACTCTATCATCTTGGGAAGCTATGTATTCCTACAAGTGAAGAAGTCCATGTAATATGAGAATCTCACACTTCTCTTGTGTCTCGTAATTTTGGTGTAGGAAAAATTATGGTTCATTTACAAAGGTTTTGTTACTGGCCTCAAATGAAAGCAATTGTAACTAAATATGTAAAAGGGGTGTGTGATGTTTTCTACTTGTAAGCCCACTAATATAAAATTTGGGCTATACTCTCCACTTCCTATTCCATCCCATCCATGGGAAAGCATTTCCATGGATTTTGTAGGGGGTTTACCAATGACCAAAGGGGGTCATGACTATTTGTATGTCGTATTGAATAGGTTCAGAAAGATGTGTGTATTGATGCCATCTAAGAAGTAGATTACTGCTAAGGAGACTGTTAATCTCTTTTTTCAGTATGTTTGGGTTTAATTTAGGTTACCCACGTCCAATGTCTCAGATCGTGATACTTGATTCCTTAGGGATTTTTTTTGAGCTTGTGGAGAATGCTGAACACCAAATTGAAGAGGATCACTACTTTTCATCCACAGTTAGACGGAAAAACAAACGTGGTAAACAAAATAGTGGTACTTTTTCTTTGAGGCTACTACAACAAGCATCCTAAGTTATGGGATGATTAGATACCCTCTGTACAACAAGCTTATAACCAAGCTTTACATTCATCAACTCAGAGATGACCTTTTGATACAAGTTTTGGGTATCTACCCAAAGTTCCTTTGGAATTGATGTATGGGAGAGATGTCGATGTGAATGAATAACGGACAGAGGATAGAGCCTGCAAGTTCATCCAGAGGATCCAATAAATACACAAGGTAGTCAGGGAATTGGAGAAGAGTCAAGAATATTATACAGCTCAACATGAAAAGCACACAGTTGATCATCAGTTTCATTTTGAAGACTGGGTATGGACTCACATCAACAAGGAATGAATTGTCAAGAAATGAAAGCCTATCCGATATGGACCCTTCACTATCTTGGAGAAAAGCGGAACTAATTCTTTTCGTTTAGATCTTCCACCTTATATGCAGATTTACTTTGCTGTGAATGTAGAGAACTTGAAACTTTTTGAGCCTCCCATGATCATGGATCATGATGAGAAAGTTTCAATACCTTCAGTTGATGAGTTTGCACCTAAGTACATGGATGAGTTACAGGAAGATATCATCCTAGATAGAAGGATGATGAATTTACATATGGGTGATGTTGATTATCTTCGAGTAGGCTTAAAGGGCCCATATCCAAGCAAGGCAAAGTCGATTGAGAAGGACAATGTGACGGGACTCTTCCATCACTTACCAATTGATTGATGAAATATTTTTGTGGCCCAAAAGGCTCTCTATGGGAAGGAGTGATAAAAAACAGATCCATATAAGGCTAAGAACAACTCATAACTCACCAAGGCAACTCAATATGCTTAGAATGGCTTCAACAGATAAAGGGAAAAAATTCAAAGTTCCCAAAATTCAATTAAAATGACATGGTCACCACGGGCACGTCAAAAGATTTCTAACGATGAAAACATATCGTCAAATGGAGTTACGGATCAAAAGTTATAAGAGATCAAAGCTCAGGTCAAACTTGGTCAAAAAGTCAAAGTTCAAGGTGACAAATGTCACCACTGCAAGGGTGACACGTGGAATTTCCATACAAGGAGATGTGGCACGATTTTATAGGTATACGGGGTAGGTTCTTATAGGTACACGTGGTAGATTATGTGTTCCAATCTCCATTTGACGTGGAAGAGGAGAGCTAATGAGACGTTGCCATGTGGAAACCCCCCATTGGCCCCTAACAATATAGTTCATTAAAAAATATATTGGATTTGATAGGATTGAAACGCCTAACCTCCTATCCCAAAATCCTTACAACTCCATTCTAGCCAACATGCCAGTACATAGTCCTTGTTCATCATATGGTGCAGATATTATTTAAGTTTAAATGTTCTATGTGGGAGGAAAATAAAAGGGGCTAGGCCCTCGGCCCAACCCATGGTTATGTGTTTGTTTATGCGACCACACTCCATATCTAGCATATCCACCTAAACCTTTGCCATTTTATCCAACCACCAAATGATACACAAAAAGAAACAGAGGTCTGTGGGTTCGACCCTGGAACCTCCGCCAAACATATGACTTAAATTAGCTCCATTAACCAATGCACCAACCAAATCACTTATTACATAACCACTTACATTTTGTATTTAAATGGGGTTCCGCTAGTGTATGAGAGATACCATGGCTCAGATTTCGAGATAGGGAATGCATTTCGAGAATTTTCCATTCATTCATATGCAAAGGCACAAACAGAAACTGAGGCAGGGGTGTCTCTTGGGCCTGAAAGTACTAGAACCAGATCGGGGTATTTAGACAATCATTTTTAGGTAATTCAATGCCACAAACGCAGTGGTGATGTTTTTTTCTTTCGATCTGAGCAAAGCGTCTATAGCTTAACTCTAGAATGACGTATACTTATGTATTTTTCCCAATTCTTTTGTGGAGTTAATAAAAAGGCCTACCCATTTGAGAGAAGGACCTGAAGACGTAGTCCACCAAGGTCAAACTCCGTTATCAAGTTTTTTTGTTCATATTTCATGATTATGGCTCTTTCATTTTGATATTTTTCTTCTTTATGGTGTACATTAGTTTATGTTGATTTAATACAATTCTTTAATAAGTCATTGGATGAAAATATCCCAGATCAAATATCCTGCCTCACCATCTGATATGTACATTTACAATTGGGGCTCGACCTAGGGGTATCACATTTCCCTTATCCTTATTTATACATTTCTTGTTGATGCTATTGGTAGCATAAAATATGTATCTTCATACATGTCTATCTGTCTAGATGTGTGGAAATCTTCCAAAGCCTTCTATCCTTGAATTTACTTTAGTTAAAGGAATTAGTAAACTAAATTGATTTAATTTATTAATTGATTTATTTATTTAAGAAAATCCTAAAAGTAATTAGAATGTAATCTTAGCATGTAGATCTCAAGTGAGGTGAGAAATAATTTTAACTATCAATCACTTTGGATATTATAAATAGATTTTAACTCACGATTATAAAAGCAAGGCTACGATGAAGGAGAAGACACTCGCATTGAGGGAATCGACACAGAGGGCATTGGATTAAAAAGGACTATTATTCAATGAGATCTTGGATAGGTGGATAAAGACTTCCATCTAGATATCTTAGTCAAAGGTAGAGATAAAACAACCATACAACAGGAGGATCATCTGTTGCGGATAATACATATGTTTTGGAACAAGTTGTAGAAATTGTGTGGGTTTCATCCTTACAAACGTATAGATCACGCATATCACATAGATATCTCTGTAACAGTCACACATAGGCCATACAGAATTGTACAAAAGGTTATGTAGAAGATCAATTAGCTAGGTTTTTCTGCAATTGCATTTCTCCCAGTAGGCCATTATCCATGTTACAAGAACCCTGCTTTTATCATGATAAAATCATCCCAGTACTAGTTTTCCCTCCAAGGTTTTTCTATGGGTATCTACCCCCAAAAAAATTTGTTTATGTGTGCAAGATTTGGTTTCTAGTTTTTTGCTTCCACAAAATTTATTAAGTTGAATATATCAGCAGTGTATTTTTGTTTTGTGAGCTAATAATCTGATTTGCAGTAAGGAAATCCCTAGATAACAACGTACTTAGGTATTGGAGTAAAATTAATTTCAACATGGTATCAAAGAACATGCTTTGAAGGGAATCTAGATCTCAAATCCATATTAGATCCATAACCAACATATTCAAATTTAAGAAAATGTTTTAGGGAAATATATGTATTGTAGTTAGGTAGGTCACCGAGGATAACGAAGTTGTTTTGGATACAAACATGCAGACAATAAGGTTATTCTAGTATGGGTCATGCAGTAAAAACTGTTCGAAAACACATGTATTCCAACAAAGGATGAAAAAATTCACTAACCACTCACACAACTAGATCAAAGATCAACACACTGATGTTTTGACGTGGTAAAACCCCTTCGGGGAAACATCCACAGCCCTAGCCAACACAACCACTTGGATTAGTTTATTAGTGCAAAAGAAAAATATTACAGAGATATTTTACAAAAGATTTTCTCACAATTGGTCATCGACAAATGACCCTCCATGCTCTTTAAATATATATCATGGACCAATCGGGTGTTAAGCCAAAGATTAATGACCATTAAGATTGAGGAGAATATGATCTGTTAGATCACTTTATGTCGGGAACATATCGTGATCGTCGGATTTCCTAACTACAAATTCATCCTAATGCATACTAAAGAAACACACTTTTACCTAATGAAACATTAGACCAAGTAGATCTTAACTAACTCCTAAGTGTCTAAATATCCTAACATCCCCCCTTAAGAACAACTTGGAATAGGATTGAAGGATTTACAATAGTGACACAATAGGAAAAGGAAGGAGGCATTAGAGCCTATTCCCCCTTAATGACAACTTCTTGAACTCCTAACATAGATCTAAGTTTGGAAAACTTCACTTATGTAAGAGACTTTGTGAAAATGTCTGCAACTTGATCTTCTGTAGGAAAAAATAACACTTCAATAACTTGATCATGAATGAGATTTCTGATGAAGTGCATGTGTATCTCAATGTGTTTGTTGTGCTGATGTTGAACTGGTTATTTGGTGAGCTTGATGGCACTTTGATTGTCACACCAAAGGCTGGTCAGATGCTTCTCCTAGAATCCAAACTCTGAAAGAATATGTCGAATCCATAAGGCTTCCTGACTTTCATTTATGATGGCTTTGTACTTTGATTTTGTTGAAGAAAGTGAAATAGCATATTGTTTCTTATAGGCCCAAGTGACAGGCCATGAGCCACAGATGAAAACATAACCTATAGTAGACTTTTGATCATTAGGGTTGTCGACCCAATATGAATCAGTGAAACCAACTAATAAAGGAGTCCCCCCTGAACTGTAATGTATCTCGAACTGAATTGTACCAAAGACATAATGAAGTATCCTTTTAGTTTCTTTCCAATGGATTTCATGGGGTGTTTGAATATACCAGGAAACAAGAACAACAGAAAGGGAAATATCAGGATGGGTATGAGTCAATTATAATAGGCTACAAACTAACTAACGGTATAGGGTGGCATCGAGTTCGGGAGAAGTGCAGGTGGAAATAAGATTGACTCCAAATTGGAAGGGATAAGGGGTTGGTTTACAATCGTCCAGGTGAAAGCGATGAAGAAGGTCACAAGAATACTTAGACTGGGAAAGAAAAATTCCTTCATTGGTTTGCAAAACTTGGACGCCAAGGAAATACTGCAAAAAGCCCAATTTTGTCATTTCAAATTTCTTCTTAAGGTTGTTTTTCACATAGTTTGAAAGTTTTGAGTCACTACCAGTAAGGATAAGTTCATCAACATAAGTATTATTAGATGGCTTCCTACTTTATTGGTATATACATTAGGATCAAAATGGCATATAGAGAATCCTGTTTCAATAAGAAATTTGTCCATTTTGGCATACCAAGCTTGGTGAGATTTCTTAAGACCATAAAGAGATTTCCTAAGGTGACATACAAGGCTAGAGTCATTCTAGACATAGGTAGGAGGTTGTTCCATGTAGATTTATTCTTGCAAATATCCATGCAATAAGGAAACTTTAACATCCATCTAATGGACCTCCCATTTATGTGAGGCAGAAAGGGAAAGAACAAGGAAGATGGAATTCATTTTGGCTATAGAGGAAAATGTTTCATTATAGTCAATTCCTTCAACTTGGGAAAATCCTTTGAAAACTAATTGAGCCTTATTTCTTTCAACACTTCCATATGATGCATAATTAGTTCTATAGACCCATTTACACATAATAAGTTTTCTTCCATTTGGAAGAGGTACAAGATCCCAAGTATTGTTTTCCATTAAATAACGATACTCATCATTCATTGGTGTATCTCAATCTAAATGACCTGAAGATTCTACAAATGTCTATAGATCACGAGTCTCTGAAACCTGAGCCAAAAGAGAAGAGTCTCTATGGAATTTTGAACATGTTCGATGTTGATATGAAGGATCACTAAAAAGACCATTAGCTGCTTCTCGTGTTGAATGGACCCATCTAGGAAACGATGGAACTAGTGTTGGTTCAAGTTCAAAGGAAAAATATGGAGGAAGGTGAGCAAGTAGAGGTGTATTTTTATCTTCATTGTCATCATGTGAAGAAGAAACCACAATAGGAATAGAAGAAGGCACAAATTTCGAAGATGGCTCAGACGATGAAGAAGGAACAATTGTCAAATTAGGCTCGCAGGCCAAGAGATATTCATCAAATTTAACATCTCTTCTAATAATAATTTCATTACAATGTGGTTGAAGAATTATATAACCTTTGACATATTCAGAATAACCAACAAATATACACTTCTCACTTTTAGGCTGTAATTCTTTCCTTTTCTCATCAAGAATGTGATCCCATGCTATAGTACCAAATACATGGAGGTGACTTACATATGGTTTAATTTTAGTCCAAGATTCTGTCGGTGTTATATTTTTAAGAGCATTTGTGGGAGTGTCATTTACTATGTAGTTTTCACAGTTGATTACTTCCTCCCAATACTTTAGACTTATTCTCTTAGATTGGATCATACAATTAGCCATTTATTTTAATGTGTGGTTCTTTCTCTCAACAACACCATTTTGTTGTGGTGTATATGGAAAATGTCTTGCATTTGTATGCTTTGTGTAGTGTAGTAACTTGTTAAATTATTATTCACATATTCTCCTCCATTATTTGTTCTTATCTTTTGAATTTGATGTCTATATTGCTTTTCTACAAGGGCCTTGTAGGCTAAAACTTGTCAAACACTTCTCTCTTAAGTTTTAAGAAGTAAACCCAAGTACATATGGAAATGTCATCAATGAAAGTTAAGAAATACTTTCTCCCAAAAGAAGAAGGATAAGAAAGTGGACCACACAAATCACTTTGAACAAGATGCAAAGGGCCCAAGGCGTGCCAAGAGGTCCGTTTTTCAAAACTATCCCAATAATGTTTGTCGAGAACACAACCGACACAAACACCATCTCCGCATGAAACAGGAGGAAGACTAGTCACCATTTGTTGATTACATAGTTGTTGCAATGAACAATAGTTTATATGACCAAAACACTCATGAAAAAGTTTTCTCAAGTCATCTCTATGAGCAACAAAAACTGATGAAAAAGATGATGACCCAAAGTTTTCAAACTTGTACAACCTGGTAATATCATCAACAATTCGAGTTGCAAGAACATGCTTAGGATATTTTAGATCCTTGATTACAACTTGGTGAGGTTAAAAATCTATAGGTTTACCTTCACCTAAATGAGTGATTTGATATACTATTAGAAGGTTGCAAGAAAGACTTGGAACACATAATACATCATTGAAATGACCATCGTCTACTTAAACTGTTCCAGATCCTACAACACTAAGAGATATATCATCACCAACAAATATTTTCTTGGTGTTACATTCATTTAGATCATAAAATATGTCTTTATCCTTATCCATATGATAAGATGCTCCATAATCAATAATCTACTCATCAGAAGAAGAAGTAGAAGTTGTATTGAAGGAGAAACAAGAAGCAAAAACTGCATGTCCATGAGAAGAAGAATAAGAATTAGAATCAATACTAATGTGTTGCTTCTTCATCTCTTCTTCTAAAGATACGATCTTCTTGAAACATTTGGACTCATCATGACCATCCTTATCACAAAAGTTACAATGTCTGTCAGTCTTATTATTTTTATATTTTTCTCCTTTGTCACCATTTGGAGCTAAAGCTATCTGAGTGGGTTTGGGAACCTTATGTTGCTTGTTGTTGTGGAGAGGATGTTTCTTCTTGGGATTCTTGGGTTTATATTTCTACTGGTCAACTAAGGCTTTGTTGGAGGTACCTGTAATGTTGATCACTCCAAGTTGTACAAGCTTATCCTCCTCTCTAATCAAAGCAACAAAAAAGGACTCAAGAGTGGTTTTTTTATAAGCTGTCCCTAGAGCCCCTCTCATGGCATAAAAGGTAGATACAAACACATAATATGCACTACCTAGATTAGAGAGAATAAGATAGATGCAACGCTCTACCTCCATCTTTATCTCATATTATTCACATAAAACCCTGAGTGTTTTAAACTTAGATAGATAGTCTCCAATGCAAGAAAAATCGCTTGTATTTAAAGCCAATACCTGATTTTATAATTTTTGTGCTCGAATAATATTGAGTTTACCAAACACAATTTCAATCTTTTCCCAAGCTTCATCGAGGTCATCAATTTATTTAAGGTGGAACCTTAAATTGGGAGATATTGGCATTTTGATTGTTCCACATTCTTTGTCACTCCTATTAGCCAATTTGACTTTATTGTCGCCATCAATGGGTTCTTTTTCCTTTCCCAAGGTAGCCTAGTACAAGCCTTTACTTCTTAATAAATCCTTCATATGAGATTTCCATTGGAATTAGTTGGTTCTAGTAAGAAAAAGATTACTGGAAGAAGCCATATTAAATATGTAGATAATATGGATTTAAAAACTGAAATTGATGATATGTATGGAAACATCTTGAAAAACTCTGCAGTTTTAAAAACAATGGTACTAAAAACAGACTTCAGATGTGAAAGTTATGCCTTTTAAAAAAAAAGGCACAAACGATAACGAAAGGACCACGTGGTGATGTAAGTAGCTTTATGAAGTGACCCACTTTTATAAAAAGAAGTGGGGACCACTTTTACAATGAAGTTACTTTATAAAATAAAATCCACATGCAAAATAAATAAATCTAAAATAAAGTACTAAAGCTACTTATAGTGATTCACTTTTATAATTGAAGTGAAATACACTTTACAATGGAGCATGAACTTTTGAAAAAAAAAGTAACAAAAATAGAGAATTGAACTCAAGACCTCTTAGTTAATAAGACAAGTTTTAACCAAATTGGCTAGAAAAACACATTGTATTGTTTAACAAAAGGATTGGAGGTGTTGTTGTTGTGCTTGTGGAAGACGACTTTGGATAGCATGCTAAAAAAAATAAATCACACAAGAAAAAGAAACTTCTTCTTGATAACAACAAGGGTTAGATCTCATTTAGCTTACCCAGAAGATGTACCTTTTCCTATATATTTATGATTTTATGATATCACAAAAGACGTGGGGAAAATAACATACACATATATAAAAGAGTAGCAACCTGGAAAAAAATATTATAAAACCAAATAAAACCAAAAATAATACTTTGCAAAAATTAAAAAAATGCATATTTAGGCTTTATACCTCCATATCTGACTAAAATGGCCATATCTTGAGAAAACAGAACATTTTTGAGTGAAATGAAAAAGTGTTCATGACTTAAATGATCACTCTGGATGGAATGTAACAATCCTCTCAGCCCATAAATGTATGAAAAATGATAGAAAATGGAGATGAGGCAACTCAGCTTCACGATATCAATCTACAACATGAGCGGGTCTTCAAACAAGCTATGATACCATGTTTGACAACACATGTATTCCAAAAAAGAGCAAACACCTTCAATAACCACTCACACAACTAGATAAAAGATCAACACACCTATTTTTTGACGTGGTAAAACCCCTATGGGGAAACATGGACGTCCCTAAATAATGCGACCAATTGGAGCAGTTTATTAATGCAAAATAAAAAGATTACAGAGATTTTTACAAGAGATTTTCTCACAATCGATCCTCGAAAAATGACCCTCCATGCTATTTAAATATATATCATGGACCAATTGGGTGTTAATCCACGGATCAATGGATGTTAAGATTGAGGATAATATGAGCCGATGTATCACTCTATGTTGGGAACATATCATGACCATTAGATTTCCTAACTACAAATGCATACTAATGCATACTAAAGAAACACACTAAGAAACACACTTTTACCTAACGACACATTAAACCAAGTAGATCTTAAGTGTATAAATATCCTAAGAACAATGAGGGTACCAATAGAAAGGTTGTGTGGCACTGCAATAAGTATCATATTTACAATCGCGTAGCTAGCATAGATATTATGGGAAGAAGATGTACAATTCAGTACATGGGAATTTTCCAACAAAAAATTATTTCTAGGCCATTTTATTAGGTCTTAGGGATGGAATCAACATTGTCAAGAGTTGAGGACAAATTTTATGGCGAATCCAACTTCCTTTGTTGGAAATAAAGAGTAAATTTGTTGTTTAAGGAGTATGACCTTTGGGAGTTAGGGGAAAAGTAGTTACTCTACCAACATATCTGACATGTTTTGTAGCTCACAAAAATAAGGAGATCAAAGCACAAAGAGTCATATTGGATTCAGTGAAAGATCATCTAATTTCTCACTCATATGAGAAAACGATGATTGAATAGATGTTTGATTCCTTGGTAAGTTTATTCCATAGAGAAAAGATGATTAGGAAGATGGTCTTAAGGAATAAACTAATATCGATGTTGATGTCTAGATTTGATAATGATACCAGCTATATCGACCTTTAACTTGATCCATGCATTTGTCTCTACCATCCTACAAAAGAAACCAAGTAGATACTACATCAAGGTAGCTATCAAATTAAATTATAAATGCAATATGTAAATCTAGATATGCAAAGAAAATTAAACATATAAAAACTAGTTAGATATATTTTCACATGGATTTGAGGGAAATAGAACTCTTTCATTAATCAACATGAATAGATGAGTTACAACCTGATTCTAACTGATGGCCTTTCCCTGAAACCAATAGCTTCAATTACTCCACTAAACTCTCCAAGAATCAACTTAGGAACAAAGTAGTTACTCACATGATCCAGAAGAGATAGGAACACACCCAACAATCATATAGGATAGAGGAAGATATACTAGAAACTAAATTTCCATATGAAGGGATACTATTGAAAGATTCTAAGAATAAGGAATCTTGGAAATTGATAGAATGTTCTTACACCAAGGTTGTCTCCCCCATATAAACCCCAATAGGTCCTTATATACCATCATAAATATGTTGATATGATTACATTCCGTTATGTATGAGAAATTGGAGGTTTAGGAATGGGAAAACCTAGAAACCCCATCCAAAAGTATGGAATATTTTAATTTTTCACAAAATTGGGGGTGTACACAATTTTCACACTAGAAAATAATGTATGAAAATGAGTTTCACATGGATGAATAGCATAAATCAACAAATATAGTGATTTTTAACGTTATTTTGATGAAGGAGAGTGGGATTAATGTTTTTAAAGGAATGGACTAGGGCATCTCACAAATGCAACATGGGGTGGAAATTTGTGTTATAACATATGCCCCATAATGTGTGAGTTCAAAAGAGAAACTCATGGCTGAAATATATTATAACTCTAAGAGGAGAGAATGTACTGAAGTAAGTCCAAATGAAAGAACTGAAACAAGTGATCCAAGAACAAAACCTACAACAAAAATCAAGTAAAAGTAGTATCTTCTCGAGTCGAGGATACCCATGCTCAGGAGTAATATAAGAATGGCCTCCAGATAATGTACAATGTAAATCAATGAGTAATAAAATACAACTAATTTCCATGGCTACGTGAACTATACATGTTGGATCCATGTGATATATGAAAATAGAAATCATGGCCATGACATAAACACACAATGGATCCATGTATCAGAATCAAATTAGAGGATATCTGGAGCCAATGAAGTTAAAAAAATTATCCTATGCAAGTACTGATGTGACTGATGGTGGTACAATCAATACATTTTGGGTAGGAGCATAAAATATGCGATGCTCATACTTCACCCAAGGTCTTCAAGAAAACTTGTCGTGGTACGTGTCTACACTATGCGAATAAATGTGTTGAATCGTAACACAATAAGACACCATTTGATTATCATTCATTTATGTATACCATTAAAAAATGAGAGACAACCCAACAATGATGATAATGGGAGCCAAGGAACCTAGTACAATCTAAGAAGTGTGAATAAAGGAGTTGATTTCAAACACTTGATAGGATATATCGATCATGGGAAATTGATGTATTCCCATTGTCAATAGAGAGGGAACCTTCCACTAAAGAGTACAATCCCCAAGGTACTAAAAATGACTCTACATCCCTCTCCCATAGAATATGTGTTGAATTCGATAGGAAGCGATATGCTAGAAGGAAGGAATTAAGGAATCCTTTGTCATCCATCATGAGGAGTAACATAAGGCCAAATATTTGGAAGGACTTGGATGAAATATGTTAAGGATCAAATCAAGGTACAACTCCAGAATGCACCATATGGAATAACGCTTGAAAACGACTCTCTGAATAGTATAAAATAATGAAGATGATTGATGAGGACAAGCAATCCACTAGTGGGTTCAAATGGAAACCAAGGTACTACACAAATCCATGTGTGTGATAAAGGTTGTTTATGTCAAACATAATGGAAACCACTTAGTTAGTGACCAATGATGGTTTGTCATTTGTTCAGTGCAAGGTCACCTATCAATAATGTAAATATTCCTCAGGTTCAACTCTAGGTCATACTCTCAAAGAGATGAGTCATTGTTGATAAGAGCAGATCCACCAACAAGAATTCAATGAGGAATTTTTATACTAGCATGAGTGAGATACAAAGATACTTGTGAAACTGAGAAGTACTTAACTAACAATAGAATTCCAACTTGAAAAGTGAATGATTTCTTTAGAATGGTTGACTCAAGCTAAGAATTAACTTGAAAAAAATAATGGCACATTATGTGACCAAGGCAACACAAGCTTTAGGAATTGACATAAGTGTGTTATGTAAGAGGCATCAACAAACTCTCCATAGTAACTTGAAGAGTGACCAGTCAAAGGTTTACCAACTCTATGTAATGGGTATAATTTCCTATGGCCATACTAAACCCAAAAATAGTGACACATTGAATCAAATATTGGGTTTTTCTCAAGGGCAATAGGACTGCTACCAAACAAAGAGATCGACGATTTCCCCCCTCTTTTTTTGTTTTATAATATTTTTGTCTTTTTCATATTATTAAAGCCTGGAAAATAATAGAAGAATGTTATATTAAAATGGAGGAAATGAGTATCACGAGCAAGAAAAATAGTTCCATAGTGCAAGGAACATACCTATGTTGAATACAAAGAAGCATGTGTAGGATAAGGACTCTTAGGGGAATGTCTCCTCCAGAGGTTAAAGGTATCGAGTCGCAAAGGTATAGTATTTGAAGGATATCATTTTATCGAGCATGCATATAAAAGTGGCTATAGAAAAAAAACATGAAGATGACATTACAAGTGGAAAGTGCAAGTGGTCAACATGAAATGTAGGTACAACTCTACACATAAATGAGGGAGCCCCATGAGGTATTAGCTAGGAAAATATTAATAATAATATATGAAGCTTCAACCCAAAGTCATGGCAGGATTAAATAGGGCTCCCGATCCTATGAAAGTATTTCCGAATGGGTGCCAAATTGTGAGAAAGGTTTTAACAAAGGAACCCATGAATGGTAGGCTCTACCATGTGAATTACAACACTTCTAAAAAACAAAGAAATTTATGTATTGCAACTCAGTGGGGTCAATCCTAAGGAAAAAAGAAACAAGAAAATGGATAATGCAAAAATGCATGAAGGGGAAAATCTAACCTAGATGCCATTTTAAATATCATTTCCTATCATAAATGATCGACATGGGAAAAAAGGTACCAAAATAAATGTTCTCAAAGTTCTGTATATAATAACAAACACACTCACTAAGAAGTTAATAAATCAAATATAGAAAACTTTGATAAAAACAAGTGAAATGGTACACAGAACTTGGAAACAAGAAACCATAAAATTACAATATGTAAAGAGAAACACGTGTCCTGGCTTATTATCCATAGTAGTGCTCTAGGTAGATGGAATTGTCAGGCTTAGGCCAAGGTTTTTTTCGGTAACCAACCTATACAGTTTCTAGTTCATGAAGAGGTTGAAAATACATAATGATAACTTCAAGGATAGCCTCATCTAAAGGAAATTAAACATCCATGAAAATGGATCTTGAAATCATACAAATATGAGGGCTCAAGGTATTTAAAATAATAATATTATAATGAAGAGGAAATGATAGACCACTCTAGCCAAAAGGGGAAAGCAAAGGCTTACATGCCCCTATTGTATACAACACCTTATCAATTGCCAAGACCTTGTCTCAAGAAGGTGAACATGACTATAAATATTGTTTTTCATAAGGAATTGAACACCAATGATATAACACCACATAAATCACCCCTCGTGGGGTAGATATTACACATCAAAATTTCACACTTGAGTTCTGCATCCTAAGTGTCGCAAGTGCCGCAAAGTGACATATGCACCTTGTTAAGTGTCGCATGCACTGTCGAAAGTGTTCAATGCACATTACCTAGTTTCTCATTCACTTTTTCGAGTGTGAAATCCATTTTAAACCATTCAAGACATTTTTCATGACCCCTAAGTCATATTGCAGGAAGAAACCCATCATTTCAAGGTCAAAACAAACCTTTTTCTTGGAAAAATTGACCATGTTTTGGGCATTTATGAAGGGTGGCGCCCCCTTGACCATGATTTGGGAGTGCCAACTCATCCAATGGCACCCCCCTTTCCATGTTAGGGGAGTTCCACCATAGAATATGGCACCCTATGTTCAACTAAGGGGGAGTGTCAGTCTTGTTAGAGGGAAAAGGTGGATCCCCCACCTTATTATATGGGCCAACTCTCTTGGGATGAGGTTGGTTATGTTTGACCCTCATTCTATGGATTCACCTTAGGATATGATCCAAACCTTGAGGAGCCATATCCTCAACCATATCCTTCATTTTCTCATTGTGTTTGTGCCCCTCAAACCTATATATTGAAGGTATTTCCAAGGTGAAGGGGGAAGAAATTAGTAAATCATCATCATTTTGATCTTCATTCATTTGTGAAATGGTTGGATGAGGAGATCTTGGAGAGGTTTATGTAGAATCAATCATGGTCTGTAAGTATCTTCTTATTAGTACTCATTCAATATATAATTGTCATGTTTCCTTCAAGTCTATGTCTTGTTACATGTGCTTATTTATTATTGCTCTAATATTCATATATAGACTTGTTTGATCTAATCAAGTAGATTAGGGGATAGTTTTTTCTCTTTATTTTATATTTCATATCTTAGTTTTTGCTAGGGGGTTTGAGGATCAAGCTCCAAGGATTGGAAGCAACGAGGACAAACATCTAAAAACATACATAATATCCTTTATCTCCTTCTCGATTTGATTGTTCTAGATGTGTTTAAAGGTATGTTAGTGTCCAATTGTACTCTTTTTGTCTTGGTATAGGAGTCTAGAAATCCAAGGGAATTTTCACATGTAGGAATGAGGAATATTCCATAACAAAAAAATGACGACTCCCCTGGGGATCAACTTTGACTAGTCTTTCCTTTGATCATCTAAATCATTTTCATATAATTAGATCTTATTTGATGCTTGTTTCTGATCTATTTCCCCTTCCCCCTTCCTCATTGAATATCTTACAGAGCCATTGATGTATTTGTTGTTGATTGTGAGCTTGTTAGAAGCCATTTTTGAACTTTTCTAGTAGTGGCACTTCCCTTCAGTTCACACTAGACCACCATTAGCCCAATTGGTGCTACACTGCAGTGCATACAGAGGTGCCATTAGCTGACTAAATCTTCCCCAGAGACTCATAGGGGTCGTCATTCTCTTAAATAACACTTTGTATCCTTGAGAAAAAGGGAACCAATGTCCCTTTTCAGGATTTTTTTTCTCTTTTTTCCTACTTTTTCTCATTCTTCCTTTTAGAGGTTTTCTTGCCAATGATTTCTGATTGTATTTGATATTGTTTTCCTGAGAATTTTTCATCTATCACTCAATTATGTTTCTTATTTGATATTGAAAATGATCTCCTATTTGTGATCCCCTTGGGTTAACAAGATCCCTTGGTTCATCCTACCTTTGAGTTTTTTTATCTTTGTCTTGCAAAGCTTTCATATTGCTTGATTATTTAGGAGTTAGCATCAACTAGGGTTTGAAAATGGTGTTTGGTATTGATCCCTTTTGTCTTCGTTCAAACATCTCACTTTTCTGGATGATTAGGAATCTCTTGTTTGCCACAACCCAGTCTTGAACATTATTTATTGTTGATCATGTTTTGAGGGTTTGAATGAGTGTTTGTATTATTTCTCTTTTGCATATTGGAGTTATTTATTGAACATGTTATCCCCTACTTGTTTTCTTTCAGATCTTTTCATTCTGAGTGCTCTTTGTTTGATTACTTTATTTCCTTGTATTTCTTTGTATCATACATAGATGTATTTCATTCCATTTGAAAGTTAAGAAGTGAAAAAGTTTGCATATTTCCTTGCATACATAATCAATTGAAGAAAATTTTGCATTATTTAGGAATTTTGTTTTGGTATATGTTTGAAGAAGAGTTATTTTTTCATGCACATTTCGGTTTTCAGAAACATTTTCTTAGTATTTTGGCATCATCTTGATCCCAGAAATTGAAATTTGCATAGTTTTGAGTACTTGCTTGTGTTAATAAGAGTAGAACTCTTCTCCCTTCCATACATAGAATTCATCGTAAAGAATGAACTGCATCTCATTATTTTCATTCTACTGGAGTCAAGTATCTCTCATATCATTGGTTTAATCTCCATGAACCATTTGAGTAAAATCCATTAAAACAAAACACATGCTAATAAAATAAACTAGAACATTTTTTTTTTTTAGCACACCAACAATAGCACAAGATTAGGGTATTTGGACTAGGAAAAGTGAGTAAAGTTTCCAATACTACTAAACAGATTGTAGAGTAGTAAAGAGTGAAAAAATACAAATTTCATATAATAATAGTTGGGAACCCCCTCTCACATAGGTGATAAACACGAGGTCGTGTGTAGGAGAGCATCGGAGACCATGCCTCCAATGTTTGACCAATCATAGAAAAGAAATCATATACTGGGTTTTTTCCTGAAGTGTCACATATTTATTTGGTCTCATACTTTGTGATTCAGGATCTTTTGGAGTCTACAGGTCCACTTTTCCTTAGTTCTTTGGAATAATTTCATAGTTTCATATCCTTCCCATATGTTCGGTCCTGACTGTCGACTATACCCACTTGGAAGTTGACTGTGAGTTGGTATCTTTAGTGTTCTTCCCTAGTTATCTATATAGGTGATTGTGGGGGGATTCCCACGATATCTGGGGAAGACATTGTATCACATTATCAGTACCCTTGGAGGGTGATCCCACAAAAGAGAGCATTGCTTGAATCGATAAGGGATTTTACATGGAGGTCATTGTAACTACTTCTCACTTCTTTGTTGGTGGTTTGATATCTTGTCTTTAGAAGATCCTTGAGCCTATTTTTTCTTGGTTGATTAGTTTTAGTTTTCATAGGAGTGTGTTTCTTTGAATTTTTTAGTCGGCCTTAGGATCCCGACATTCAGCGATCTCAACACAATGTTTCTTATGAATGAATGATAGCATATAAAACTTATGAAAATGGGAGAATCGCTCCTAGAAGTGGAAAAAATGTTGAAGAACCGGTCACAACCTTTGTAGAAATACTTACATATTATGAGAACCCTATTTTTACTGATCAACTTTCCCTAATACTCACTGATCCACCATCCAAGAGATATGTTTATTCTTATTAATCTTATCAATTTCCGCCTAGTTTGACCACTACACAATTTTTTGGCGTGAACCCATCTTATTTTTGTTTTCTTGAAAGACTTGGGAATTTATCTTTTTCCAAAACTCTTGTAATTGATACTGTTGGTGCTTCTTCTTTATTGGAAACATCAATGACCCAGGTAACCTTGAATCAACCATTTGCGAATACATCTCCCTTTGCACATGGGTCAGGTAATATTATGCTTCACTATTTCCACACATGCACACACCAAGTGCTTGAATTTTTCATTTCATTGGTCGCATGGCTAGCAATAAATTCATTCACACAACCATGATTACACATGATACTCATCCTCCATCTCATTCATACATCACATATTAGTACACCCTACATTGGAGGTCAATCTCCAATGGAAGGCCAACCTTCAGCTAGGGGGAAACCTTCAGTTGCAGGGAAATGTTTCACTGGGGGGAAACCTACTTGGTTGCAATATCAATAAGCCTAGGGGAACATTACTCTTGTAATTCCTTCTATCCCTACTACCACCGACCTATATCCTGGAAAACCATTTCTAGGATTTTCTAACCCTTTGTGGGGAAAACCCAATCCAGTGGGCGTTCCTCTACAAGGAACATTTCCCTATCAATCTATAAACCCCATGATTTCAACATAAAAATACCTTCAACCATCCTACATGGGGGAATGGTTAGTTTAATATCCATATGTAGGAGGTGCATCTATTTAGTTATAGTACATGGGTGGAAAATTAGGGCAACCACCTTTCGTGGGTGAATAACCTGGGAAGCCACCATATATGGGAGGAACATCTATTTTTTTCATCTCCACGTAACCTGGATATGGTCCTACCAGTGTTCCCATGCAATATGGCTAGCACCAGTATCCACAGGGTAACTAACAACTTTCATTCTAGGAAACATTGGATCTTCTAGATCTCTCACATTTGACAAATGATCCTATTCAACGTGGCCTGTTTTGGCCAACCATCCCTCCCAAATTACCATTCTACATCTCGAATTTGGACGGGAAAAATGAGGAAGATCCTAAAAATCATGTTCTAACCTTCCATTTATGGTGTTATTCCAACTCTTTGATTGAAAATTCCATCCATCCAACACTCTTTCAAGGAACTCTTATGGGCATAACATCAAAATGGTATATTGAGATGCCACATAACTCCTTTGTCGACTTTAATTCTCTTCCCATGGATTTCATGATGCATTTTAAGTTACTTGTATGGTACAATATCGATACAAAACTTTTGACCTCTCTCCAATAATCCCATTCCACCCACATATATGATCATATCCATGAGTGGAGATGATGGAGATGGTTGATTAAGGCTCCAATTTTGGACCAACTTGTCACAAATTCATTTACAAAGTTTTTCTTTCCTCCCATTTCACATGATACTGCTATGGGAAATTTTGTTACTGAGGAGGAGGCTATCATCCATGCATAGTATTTGGAATTTTTTTATTGCCATTTCGACATACTTTAAGATCTGAGCCCTAATGCTCCTCGTTTGTCTAACAATCCAACAAAACCTGCTCTGGAACCAAGTTCCATTTCAGACACAAAAAATAATTCATCTCCTTCTCAAACTTCCAAGGTGAATACAGTCCAATCCACTTCATCTCAACAATGAGGAGATAAGAAGAAAAAAAAGGGTAAATCCAAGAAATCTTCTAACGAGAAGGATAATACTAAAACTGTTAATACTCAATCGAACAGGAAGGCTAAGTATCCTTTCATGATTTGTGAGGAATACCATTGCACGAAATACCTCCCTCATCGTGAGGATTTCATTAAATTTACAAAGGGTACCTACAAACTGATTCAACAAAAACATTTGGTTGCGCAAAATCTGGCCCTTCCGCAAGGGGGTAACACATGTCATTCCCACCATGGGGATGCTTCCATGAACGCGTCTGATATGTATATGTTTGAATCAGTTAATGTAACGACTCGAGAAAATACTTATGACACTAATTTAAGTGACCATGAGACTAGAAAGGATATATATCCCCCTCTCCATTTGAATCTAATTATGTTTAATTTATACTATTTGAAGGAGAGACTCTCACACCACATAGCATTCCAATTTCAAATTTTGGGTGGTGGAAAGAACATCCATCACACTATTTTGGATGAGGGGGCCTCCACCTATGTCATGTATTTGTATTTCTGGAGAGCCCTTGATTCTCCTAAACTTACCCTCTTTCCTACACCCTTGAAATTGTTTGATGGACGTGGTTTACAACCTCACAGACTCTTTCTATATTTTTCTATGATGTTGAAGGGTAAGACCATTTTGGTCGATATTGAAGTGGTTGATAAACCCCTAGACTAAAATTATATACTTGGTCATATTTGGTTCTATGTGATGACTTCCATTGCATATTCAGTGTTTTGTATTTTACAGTTCCACATTAAGGACAAATTTTCATTGTTGACCAATTCAACTATACAAATCCAGATCACCACAATGGTACAATGAATAATATCCAATTTCTAAGAAAATTAGTAGTTATTCTTAAGGATTCCTCTCCCATAAAGATTATTCCTTTTCCCACTCCAGTGACCTTGAAGGTTATCACACTAAATATTATTTTGACTCAGGTGAAATAATCCCTAGAATCATTTTATCCTTTGGTAGTATCAGGTCGTAACGAGCGTAGTTATTTTCTTGTGTCAAGCTTGTTAAAAAATGAAATATATTGTAACGACCCCTTTGTTATGTCTATGAATAGCGAAGTACAATAGGAATTTTTTTTTCTTTTTTCTTTTTAACAAATAAGAAATTAACAACATCACCTTTCATACCAATGCAAAAACACATGACATCATAACTAAAGTGACACATGATCAAAATATAAACAAACTCTACAATACCATTGCGGAACGAAATTGCAAACTATAATGCCAACCAATCTCATCATATTATCACCAATAACAATAATTTGCTGAATATAAAACGCTTTCTACTTTACCAATTAAAATCGTACATTTGCCTTACGCCGCGTTGGAAAAGGTCCCGCACTCCGTGCCGCGTCCCGCTTGCCGACCGTAAAAGGCTCACCGGTACCTCCCAGCCAAATGCTAGGGGTACTCTACTTCCCCCTTAGCCCCCCGAGCCGCAAAGGGGCCACACAAGAACCAGAGATAGACTAGCATCTCAGCTCGCCTCCACGGCTGAGCTACCACTCCAACACAGCTGAGATAAACCCAACTCCTCATAAGCAATCCGTCAAGCCACAATTCTGTAGCGTAATGTTACGCTAACCGTTCATCCCCTTCTTCCTTCCTTTCCCCTCCTTTTATAGAATTTTGAGACTGACCTAATTCATAAATCATTAATTAATTAATTTTTAATGACAACCCTCTAAACGTTCTCCGCCATCCAAGTGTCACACATGCCTCTGGTTCTCCAAAATTAATTTCTTTTTAATAATTAAAAGACTCAAATTCCTCACTCCCCCAAAAATCACTCCTTCAATTACTCCTTAAATTACTCCTTAATCACTCCTTAAATTTCTCCTTAAATTACTCCTTAATCACTCCTTAAATTTCTCCTTAAATTACTCCTCAATTTACTCCTCAATTTACTCCATATTTACTCCTTATTTACTCCTTAATTTACTCCCTAATTTACTCCTTAATTTACTACTTAATTAACTCCTTATTTACCCCTTATTTACTCCTTAATTTAATTCTCTTTTATTCTATTGTTTCATTCTCTCTTGTTCTTTCTATTTTTGAACCCAAAAGATAAATGCGGTTTTTAATCTTTTCAATATATTTTTAAATTCCTATCTTTTATCCTCCCACACT
>ML832808.1:54083-66819 GCA_009831015.1 Picea engelmannii
TCAACCATCATGTCAGATCATGTCAACAACATATCATAAAATCAATAGCATATCATCAAAATAATATCACCGTAAATGAAACAACTCAAATAGCCCACTCCCTGACTCAATCCGGAGTCCAAGGGAGTTCCACCGATGCCTCTACATCCTCAAGGTCCGAAACCCTGCACACTCAATGAAACTGAGTCAATAGAACCTGTATACAGCAATAGTAAAACATCCTGTCATCAATCATGACGCATCATCATCAAGGTTAAGTGGTTCATCATCATAAAATCCAGATCATTTGCGAGCAAGTGTCCTCAAAGAATAAGTTTTGTCAGTGCGCCAGAGCTGGATGTTACATAGATTCCTACGAGCATAGTTCATCATCTCTATCAAGCTCGTTAAAAAATTAAATAGACCCCCCTCCATCCAAATCAAGTCTCATTATGGATCAAATATTTCAACCTTCTTTTCCTCTACCTAGTGAAAATTTTCCCATTAGTAACCAGACGTCTAAACGAGGAAAGAAGAAGTTTCGTAAGAGAAAATGACACTTGGGGGACAGGTCTCTAGCCTAAGGAAATCATGCTGGAGAGAAGCCACTAGATTCTATCACACAATATGGGGGTAAAATACCTCTAGAGAGACACACTGCTAGGAGTGATCCTTGATTGTGGGTCGTTCCCATTGTAACATAGTAGTTTTTTCTTAAACGATCTTAGTATTTGTTCTTTCTCGTGCTCATAAATACATGAGAATAGGTTACTGATCTTAGTCTTTGTTCTTTCTTGTGAAAGTTAATACATGAGAATGTAGTGACCTGGATTTCATTAAACTACCAGAAAAATAAAATAGAACAGTAAACTTGATATTTACTAAATTTTTAAATTAATCTAGCATATTCTCTCCCATTTTTCAATAAATAAATTAACAATTCACATAACAATTTGCATACAATTTAAATTTAAGTAAACACTTCACAATTTTGAGTTTAATACCTGTCCCTGATGCTACTATCTGCAGCAGCTTGAATCCTCGCTTGAACCTTCGCTTGAACACCCCAAAACCAGCCACCCTACCGACTAGTACGCCTGGCCCTAGGACATCTACGGACGTCCTATCCCTCCGAGCCCAAAACCCCTCAACCCCGGTGTGCACTGTAAATCCCATTGTTCTAACTCTATCTCAAAGCTCCCCAAAAATCTCCTCTCGTAGACTGCATGAATGAATAAATCCCCCCAAAGTGAATAATCCCCTCTGCCATCCTCCTTCTCCCTCCTTATGCCTCCTTCACCGCCCTCGCACCTTCACTCCTCACCAAACCTTATCCATACATTTATTTCTATTAAATGGGCTTATCCTTTACTTAATGCTCATTTTATGTATGGGTTACGTTATCCCTTATGGGATACGTAACCCATTTAAACTTATGTTTTATTTTCACCCATTTTAATACATAATTAATCAATTACTTTAATTAATGATCGATTAATCACTAATCCTTAATTTAATAATTAATCATTTAATGTCTCATTTAATAATCACTCATTCATTTAACCCTTAATCAAGGAGTTAATCATACTTCAGCTAAGTATAATCAAAATAATTAATTAATAACTTGTAATCTATTAAGTTTATATAATAATTAATTATAATTTAGCAAGTGTTTAGGATTAGTTATGAAATTATTCACAGTAATAAGAAAAGGGTCGTTACAGAGAATAGGTTACTGATTATACTTTTATCTCTTTTTCAGACTTGTAAAATACATACAAAAAATGAACTCTTTGGATTCTCATTTAAGCTCTTTTCAGACTCCCTAAACATGAAAAGATTCTCAAGTGAGCTTGATTTCTTTCACACTCATTAAAAGGTTTGAAAGGGCGTCTTTCTAGTGATAGGTTATCTCTTTTTTTAGCCTTGTGAGACTAATTACGAAAAATGAATACTCTAGTCAAGAATGATTAGAAGAGTTCTCCCTTATATTGTTTTACAGATTTTTGGGTTTGGGAGACTAAATTTACAAAAAACGTCATCCATGGAGTCATATTTAAGTTCTTTTCAGACCCTCTAAACATGAAAAACCATCGATTTTACCTTCTTTGGGCTCGTAAAACTATGCATCAAAGGACCTATGTGATTCCAATCTCTAGGACCCATACATGACTGAACCTTTACTTATTCAGGTTCATTAAACATGTCAAGAGGGACTTACCAAAGGTGAGTTATATAAAGCATTTTTTATCCTCCTCAAGTTTGTTAAACAAGAAAAAGGTACTCATCTATCTGGATGGGATAATTTTTTAAGAAAGTGGGTAAATTTTTTTGGAATCTGTTATGCAAGTTATTGTCACCCATGAACATGGCACCTATTTTCATCTCATCTTATAGTTGGGTAATCTTCTTGTCTCTAGGTCATACCAATTCCATGTGTCATCCTACTTTTTCATCCAAGTCAAAGATTGATCTTATTGTCGTCATATTATGTTCTTGGTATATGTCGAGTCAATTCTGCCAAGTCAATTTTCATGCTTCATAATGTTCAATGGAAGTTTCCCTTCAAACCATCCATCTTCAGTATTACCAATTTCCATTTCCTATGTCAGTCCATACTCATTTTATCCACCATCTCACATCAATTTCCTGTGTCATTTTTATGTCGATGATGGGGAATACATCAAGCACCTCCTTTGACAAATATTTTCTTGTCAACTTCAATACATTATCTGATAATTAGATTTAGAAACCAGTTAGTACCTTGGGACATGCATGCCTCAATGGCAAGCCTCCTTGCTTTCGACAATAGGTTTACATCATTTACCTTTGATTGGGTGATTCCAAGAATGTTTGACCTCATCTCATTTATTCACATTCATTGGAATGTACTGGGGTACCTTGGGAGTCATTGTCATCATTGGTGATTTCCCATTCACTTGTTAACAATTTACCTCAATGACCGGTAATCAAGTGGTTTCTACCATGTTCAACATCAAATCATCTATTCACATGGATAGTTCATACTCCATCTGGATCGACACGAAGACGTTGGATTGGGATCTCACTCTTTTATATTCTTTTCCTAGGATGCAATGGCTATCATTTGACCATGTAAAATATTTTAATAAAATCACCATCCTAGAAAACTTACTGATATATATAGATATATATATTGTCACATAGATCCACATTTTATTGATCTATGATTATGTGTTGTCATCTCGTAGCTCCATTGTGTATTTTTTCATGGTTGAGATTAGTGCATGTAATGTAGGTATGGATCCATATTGTATATTTAGTGGCCATATAATTAGTCATTATTTTCATGGATCTATAGTGTATTGGTCGATGGCCATGCTTTGATTTATCTCGTATTCTGAGCATAGGTATTCCTACCTAGGAAATATAAGATATTTGTATACTAACTGATGATTGTTTGTAGCTTCTATCAGGTTATCCTACTCGAACACCCTTGTATTGAACAATTTGTAAAGTGTTTCAACCATCAGTTTATCCTTTGACCTCACACTTTAGGGGGCATCTTTTACACATCAAAATGTCACACTTGAGTTTCTCACCCTAAGTGTTGCAAGTGTCACAAAGTGATGTATGCACATTTTTAAATGTTGCATGCATTGTCGCAAGTGTCACATGTACATTACTTAGTTTACCAATCACTTTTTCGAGTGTAGAAACCCCTTGACATGATGAAATAAATTTTCCATGACCCCTAAGTCATATTGGAGGAATAAAGCCATCATTTCAAGGTCAAAACACACATTTTTCTTGGAAAAATTGACCATGTTTTGGGCATTTATGAGGGGTGGCGCCCCCCTAACCATGTTAGGGAGTGCCAATTCATGTAATGGTTTCCACCTTGCCATTTTAGGGGAGCACCAATATATAATATGGTTCCCTATGTTCAACTCAGGGGGAGCGCTAATCTTGTTAGAGGGAAAAGGGGATCCTACACCTTATTCTATGGACCAACTCTCTTGGGATGAGGTAGGTTATGATTGACCCCCATGCTATGGATTCACCTTAGGATCTGACCCAAACATTTAGGAGCCATATCCTCAACCATATCCTTCATTTTCTCATGGTGGTTGTGCCACTAAAACCTATATATTGAAGGTGTTTCCAAGGTGAAATGGCAAGAAATCATTAAAGCATCATCATTTTGATCTTGATTCATTCATGCAAGGGTTGGATGAGGAGAGATTGGGGAGGATGCTGCAACAAAAATCATGGTCTGTAAGTATCTTCTTATTGGTTCTCATTCAATATATACTTCGCCTATTTCCTTCAAGTCTATGTCTTGTTACATGTTCTTGTCTACTATTGCTCTAATCTTCATAGATACACTTGTCTTATCTAATCAAGTAGAGTAGGAGATAGTTGTTTCTCTTTGTTTTCTATTGCAGATCATAGTTTGCGCTAGGGGTTTTTAGGATCAAAATCCAAGGATTGGAAGCAATGAGGAGTAACATAGAAAAAGGTACAGCATATCCTTTCTCTCCTTCATGATTTGATTGCTCTAAATGAGTTTAAATGGATGTTAGTATCCATTTGTACTCTTTATGTCTTGGTATAGGGGTCTATAAATCCAAAGGAAGTTTCATATTTACATGGGAGGAATATTCTATAACAAAGGGAAAACCTTAGCTAGAGATTAACTGGGATGGTGATTATTAAATAAAATTTGATCAATAGTGGCAATGCTTCCGTTTTGAGGAAAATGAATCATATGAAAAATTGTAGACACCACAACATTCATATCATAAACATAATCACATTGAACAAGTATATTAAAATCTAAATATCCCAACACCACTAACATATCGACTAGCATAGTGTTTCCACACAATGTGATAAGAAACTAAGGAAAAATTCCCAAACATTTACTAGGTCTTCTATTGAAATCCAAAAACTCGTTGGTAGATAAAAATATATTTGGGGAGTCCAAATATTTCCATGCCAAGGAGGATAAAATACTTGTAGAGGATCCTTGATCTAGAATACATCAGTAAATACTCATTGAATTAACTTTAACCTTTATCTGGAAAGGTGTAGAAGAAGGAAGACAAGACTTAATGAGATTGTTCCAATCAAAGGAAACCATCCCAGGATGACTCATTCCCTAAGTTTTAATCATTGAATATGCTAATAGGAAGGAATAAGTGACATACCTTTATATTGCTTCCTTAGGTCTCTGTTGTTCTTGCTTCACTCTGGTGCTCTCATGAGGTCAAGTCCAAGACAACACAAACCAACCAATGTGAAGATAGAAAAATGTATTCAACATCAACTTATGCATATGATCAAGAAATTACACAATAAAGTAAGAGTGACTTTATGGGAAAGGGACATGCCACTGTATCATATTAATTGAAATTAGAAGATACAACCTGGTCATCTTGATGTTGCAAGCTTTCCTTCAGTGAACCTTGGTTCCAACACACACACTTGCTCTATACTTGCATGAAGAAGATCCAATTCCTCTTGATAGACCAAATAGAGTCTTCAAGCTTCTGTCAAAGTAGGGCTCTTCACACAATTCTTTCACCAATTATTCATTCAATCTTTATTAACCTTTTCCATGAGAAACCTTTCAATATATAGGATAAGGAGAGATGGTTACATGGATGAGGATGATTCCATAAAATCTGAGAAGTCAGTAAAATGAAAACCATACGAATGCCAACTCATTTTCTAGAAGATTCCCTTCTAGAACCCTCGAGACCTCTTCTCCTTTCCAAGATAAAAAATAGGTTCACACCCTATGTATGGAGCAGACTGCGAGAATTTCACACCCTAAGCGAAGGTGGCCTATGAGAATGAGGGATTCTCGCACCCTAGGCCATAGGCAGCCTATGAAATCACTTTAAAAATATGTTTTTTAGAAGGAGACATGAGTAATTTTTCTCAGGCAAAAAGTCCTTGTTGGGAACCTGAATACACCACTGTTAAGACATCACCAGAGTGACCAAAATGATTTGTAATAGAATGCCCCCCAAAGTATGAGGCTGAAATCTATGACAACTAAAATAAATTGTAAACTAAGTGTGTGTGTCAGAAACTAGGAGTGCACCTAATCGGAAACCTGCAAACAACCAAGCATCTACAGAATATAATACCAGTTCTGAGGTAGGCATTCCCATACTCAGATCACAAACCGATGACATCAAGAATGTAGGTCATGGCCATCAATCATACACCGTGGATCCATGCCGTCAAAAATACTGCATAGCGACCAGGAATACACTGTGGATCTATGTGAGAAGACTCAATTTAAGATAACATAGCCATGTGACATACAGAGTGGATCTATGTGTTAGCAAATCATACATATCCCATCGTAGCCTGGATCAAAAAGATGATACCCAGGGTCTTCAATCTCATCACCTAAAAGTATGAATCTATCCATGTGATTACATGTGCTAAAGTTGAACATGGTAGAAACCACTTGATTACCGGTCATTGATGAAATTGTTAACAAGTGCGAGGGAAATCACCATTAATGTCAATGACTCCCAAGGTACACTAGTACAATCCAATGAATGTGAATAAATGAGATGAGGTCAAACATTCAATGGAATCTCCCGATCAGGGGTCAATGATGAAAACCCATTGTCGAAAGCGAGGAAACCTGCCATTGAGGCATGCAAGTCCCAAGGTACCAAATAATTTCTAAGTCTTGTTTCCGGATAATGAGTTGGAGTCGACGGAACAAGATGCGTCACAGGAGAGCCTTGATGTATCCGCCATCAATGACACAAAATAAGTAAAAGATTTTGAAGGTGAAACAAAGTACGAATATAGGTCGGAACGGACATAGGGAAGGCTGACACGATAAGAATGGACAACTACAGATGGTCGACTCTATAGAGGGTTTGGATGAACTTCTCTTGAAAATATGAATGACACAACCAAGGATTTGGTAGCACTGACTCAGAGACAACTCAAGATATGACCTTGTAGCAAGTCGAATGAGAGACAAATGGATTTCCTAGACCGGATTCAAATAACGAATAGGGGGTGTCATGTTCAAGAGTGACACTTATTGCCAAAAATATGAATACGAAAACGCATCCCTTTACCAAATTTTCCCCCACCATTTTTGGTGAGTACCTCTTTATTTTTACGCAAGCTTGAGGAGGATAACATATGCTTGTTGATGTAAGCTCATCCTTCGGACGAGTTCCTTGGAGTATGTTTAACAAACCCTAGGAAGGAGTGGCTCGGTCCCATTACGAGTCTTTCGTTGTTTCTTTAATGAGTCCAAATATAGAAAACTCAAGGGTTTTTCATGTTTTGAGAGTCTGAAAAATACTTAAAGAGAACTCTCTCGGTTCCTTTTTCGTAAAATAGTTCGACAGGACCGAAAAAGTGATAAACTATCGCCCATTGAACATTTTGTTTAGACACTTTTATGAGCGTGAACAGAACAAGGTCGTTCGACAATCTTTTCATTTTTATGGAGTGTGAAAAGAGCTTAAAGGATACTCCTTTGTGTTCGTCGTTTTTGTGTTACCATGACGAGTACGAAAAGACAATAAAGGTATACTTGGTTACGTTCTCATGTATTTTCGAGCGCGAGAACAAACGAAGACTAAGCTCGAAGTTTTTCTAAAAACTATAAAAAGTAGTCGTACATGTGACAAAAAAATAAAAAACATCCGTACTCTTTTGTGTGGACTTCAAAGTCGTTATATCTGCAAAACGTCACACTCATAGGGCTATTAGGCGTTAGTTTTGATGGACAAAAAAATATAAAAATCAACAAAAATGGTAAAAAGTAAATAAATGTAGGTAAAAATGGATTTTACCATATTAATTGTGATTTTTCCAAGAACTTTGCCCAAAACAACTCTTTTTACCCCAAATTTCATTGCTCGATCGCGGGATGCACAGGTGACCGTTTGGAGAACCGTCTCTGTCAACGAGGTAAGCTATTGATCTTCTACCTTTCCCATGGTTTAGTTTTTGTTTTCATTGTCAATTTTCAAGGTTTTGGGTTTGTTTTAGGGCCAAAACTTACACCCGAGCGTTCTCACAGGCTAGCCATATGGGACCTGCGAGAATGCATGATTCTCACAGGAGACCTTAAGGGCACGTGCGAGAATCTTGTACTATGCTAAAGGGGCACCTGCGAGGGCCGAAAAAAGAAATTTCAACTTGATTTTTGCTCAATAAAAAATATGCCAAGGTCTTAAATGAGTTGTTGACTCTTCTCTTATGGTTGTTGTGTAGGTATTTGATCGTCACAATTCTTTAGTGGTCAGAAAAAGAACATGAGGAGGAGGATGCCATTGTCAGGAATGACCCAGGCATCGTTGCTACCCTCCGAGACTGTGGGCTCTTCAAATTCTTTCAGATTCTAGGCATGAGGGCCCAAATCAGGTTGTTGGAGTACCTGGTTCATATGTGGGACGTGGACCAGTAGTTGTTTCATGTGGGAGTCCACATCTTGACCCTAGATATGGAGGATATCTACTTTATAACAAGGTTATCATGGCATGGGTACCACGCTAGCTTGACCAGTAGCCAAGGTGGCAGACTCCCTATGAGTGAGTATTGTCACCAGTATTGTGTTCCAGAGGCAGAAAGAAGAAAAGGTAAGGTGGCTATTTGGGGGGTCCAAGATTTGACCCTGCAAACCATCTTGTTCACTATAGCATGCATGGCTAGGAGCACAGCTCCAAACATGGCTCTCTAGAGCTACTTCCAATACGCCATAGAGTGCAGAGAGCCACGAGTCTTCAACTGGTCAGATGCAGTTCTCCGCAGTATGAAGAGGCAATTGACGAAATGCAGGAAGGGTGACCTGAAGCAGTTTGGGTACAGATCACTTTTTGTGTCCTTATTTCTTGAGAGGGTCCCATTGCTGAGATTACAAGTTGAGTGGGGTTTACCGACCCCACAGGATCTGAGGATGATGAGGTGGTGCAACCTCATGGCCCGACACGAAGTTAGGCCTATCATCAAATACAATGATTCATTCTTTGACTGGTTGCGGCCACAGATGTTGATGGTTGATGACTATGCCTATGCCAGATTGGATTTCCGAGGGGATTCAGATTTAGCCCTACCGTAGGATGCTTAGTGGGGTGGCCTAGGTAAGAAGTTCACATTTTGTTCTTTTAAATATTTTTGTGATTTTTATCATATAAAATGTTTTTATGTTTGTCCAAGAACTGATCAAAAATCTCTTTTTGATGACACAGATGTGGGGCCATATCGACCTCCAGGCACGTCTCCTATTCAGGGATGAGGAGAGGCAGCTCCAGTGGCACGATGGGATGCTGAAGACTATGAGGCAGTGGAGCAAAACTTGGAGGGGTTGACTGCTGACATTCCAGACATGACTATCGAAGAGATCCCTCGATGTTATCAGCTCCATACTGTGGGCGTGTCAGAGTCTATTAGTCGATTGCTTCGTAGGGTGGCTTGAGCAGTTGTGTGTTATCGTGAGAATCACCCATGACACTATTTTGTAGAAGCTACGAGCTTCATTTTTGAGATTTTGGTCTTTGGAAATAAACTTTTTGTAAAAAAAATTTGATCGTTATATACATATATACAACTTCTACCGGCTTATCTTGTGTTGTGTGATACATGTGATGTGATTGGTTTATAAATGGCCCAGGTGTCTATTTAATATATAGTTAGCTAATGCATCAGTTAATGTATTTAGACATCTAGGAATGTGATGATACTCAATATAATCAAAATAACGTTCCAAGAGGTGAATTTGTAAATATACCCATAATAAAGTAGGACTTCTAATATCATAGACATTACTTAACTATAGTACTACTAGCTGCAAATCGAGTTGTACAACCAAGTGATGGATACTGAGTGAAATAACATCAATCAACAATTTGATAATGACGCTATACTCTGCAATATTGTTACTTGCATGGCTGAGACACACACCTTGTAGAGTGATAAGTTCATTTTTAGGGGTGTAAATTGCCCAAGCAACAGAAGCAAGTTTCTGAGTACTACGACTAGTGCCATCAGCGAAGCCAATGTGGGGCAGCGAAGACTCCGACATCTGGAAACCAAACACAACATAACATAAGGGCAGAGACCAGATAACAAGAAAGCATACTACAGTAACACAGAAGACATATGATACAATAAAATACAAGTACTCATGCACAGGTGATCTTAGGCATAGTACTTCTTTAAGTACAACCCATTTCTGGTTTCACTCAAAGGGATACCATCGTAATCTACTAACTCATAAGCTCCTTTCTCCAAAACTCATCTAACAATATAAGAACCTTGCCACATAGCTTCAAGTTTTCCAACTCCTAGCATATCCCGATCTTGTTCGTAAAGGAGAACCAGATCACCTTCGGAGAAAACGTGAGGCTTGACATGTTTGTCGTATTGGGATTTGACACGTTTCTTCTAGGATTCTATGACTAGGGTGGTGTCGTTATGAGTTTTGTCTAATCGCATGAGATAGAACAGACATTCTTCTTCGACAGAAGTGTTTGGGAGGATTTCTATGGCTAGTTTTAGTGAGGGTATCTCACATTCAATCGATAGGATGGTTTCTAGACCATATACTAACCAGAATGGTGTAAATCCGGTAGCAGACTTAATGGATGTCCGGTAAGCCCACAATGTTGAAAACAACATCATGTGCCAACTTGTTTTGTGAATCCCTATCATTCGTCGAAGCATGGTAATGAGGACTTTGTTAATTTCTTCGACTTGGTCGTTGGCTTGTGGATAATAGGGTGTTGAGTTTTCATGGTAAAGACCCAACTTTTCAGTGAGTTCGGACATCATGAAGTTTCTAAAGTGGCTACCGTGATCAGTGATGATAGCCTAAGGAACACCAAAATGAGCTCTAATGTGATTGAATATGAATAATGTTGCGGTCTTTTCGGTGTTTTCAAATGTCAACATCACCTTAGCCCATTTCGTAAAATAGTCTACGTCTACAATAATGTATCCATGCCCCTCGGTCGAGTGAGGGTGACATGTCATGAAATCGATACCCCATTTCACAAAAGGACTGACGGAGACCACAGGGTGAAGAGGAGCGGAATGTGATCATATTTTATGGTTGTAGGTCTAGCAAGCGTGGCATTTTTGGATGACAATTATACAATCGTTAAATAAAGAAGGCCAAAAATACCCAGCTCGTAAGATCTTCTAGGCAGTAGCATATCTAGACATATGACCACCACAGGCTCTAGAATGGCAGTCATTTAGGGCTTTCTTAGCTTCATCAAACGTGAGGCAACATCGAAAAACTGAGTCAATCCCACAATGATAAAGAGTATCACCGAGGATAATATACTGACGGGCTTGGTAGCGTATTCGACAACGGTCAGTACTAGACAAATTGGGCCGAAAAGTATGGTTTTGGAGATATATGATGATATATCCATACCAAAGATCATCAGAACTAATCAGTAAAAGGGATTCATCAGGTAATGAATCAGCTGCTACATTTTCCGTCTCAAAGTAGGGAAAGTTGCATATCAACTCGACAAACACTAAGGATTTCTTGGACTTAGCCTGTTTGAATTCTAAGTCAAACTCTTGGAGTATCATGATCCATTTGGAGTATTTTCCCCCTAGCAGTTGATGTGTGAGAATGTGTTGCATAGGGTTGTAGTTAGAAATTACCATAGTCTTGGGAGAGAGGATATAATGCTGGAAACGTTGAACTGCTTGGACGGCTACCAAGGCCAATTTTTCGACATGTAAATACTTTCTTTCGGTAGGCGTTAGACTTCGAATAAAGTAATAGATGACATGTTTGTCATGAGAATCATCCTCCTCAATGAGAACCATAGGGATGGTGTAATCTGAGGCTATGAGGTAAAGGAAATAATCATGGCTGTAATCCGATGGGAAGAGAAGCGGAGTACGTGTTAGGGACAATTTCAAAGCTCCGAAATCTTTGTTGGCGATGGTATCCCATACGAACTTGGACCCCTTTTTGAGTAGTCACGTAAATCCAAGAGTTAGCTTTGTTGGTTGTGGAGCCTGATTATCTTCCTGATTCAGAGGTCCCTACTTTCAGCCGTGTTTATACCCCATGAAGTATTTACACCCCAGAAGTATTTACACTCTTCCACGTGGGGGAGTGCATAGGGGGGGTACCCCCTCTGAGGGGTCCGGGCGGGATATCCCCCCGGCTGGGGGATCTGGGGGAAAGCGGGCCCCCAGCGGGGGTTCGAGGGAAACATCCCCCGATATTGTAATTTCATTGTAAATCTGGACCGTTCATTATAAGGTCGCAGATCTAACGGTAGAGATTATGTTAGGTTTTTTTTCCCTAGAAGGCAACCCTCTTTTATGAGGGAAATGTATTGCGGCTATGATTGATGGTGAATATTGTATTCTGAGAGAGGAGACTGTGAGAGAAAGAAGAGGAAGTTACAGCGGGTTTTGCTGTAGGTTGTATCCCTTCATTTGCTGGATAATAATAAAGGAAGGACCTGGCAATTTCTCTGGTGGACGTAGCCCACACTGGGTGAACCACGTAAATTTGTGTCTCTCTTGTATTGTGTGTCTTCTGTGTTTTATTTCTGCATTTGTTTTATTTTATTGCTTCGCAGTCCTATTTTTCTAAGAACTGGTATCAGAGCGTAAGGTAACTCGCAGGAAAAGAGGGTTCCTGGTTCGAGTGGGAGCAATGTCAGAAGATGGAAAGTTTAGGGTCGAGAAATTTAATGGCCAAAACTACCAGTTATGGAAGATGCAGATGGAAGACTAT
>ML832809.1:6651-25120 GCA_009831015.1 Picea engelmannii
TATAGTATGAGATGAAACATATTACATACCTTAGTATCTGTGTCATACAAGTGTTCGACAAATTATTCATAACCTTTAAGTTCACTAGAAACAATGTAGCGGAGAGAATATTTGCTCTTGATCCTTCATAAAGTCGTTTATTTACCTGTTCTAATAGAGGTTCATCATAAATACCAGCATTTTCCCCATCCTCATTCGGCTGTGAAAAAAAATCTTGGATCATTTGATTTGTCCCATTATCTTCTTCCATGAGATCCTCATTTGCTTGGTCATGATGATGTTCCTCAGCTTGTAAAACATCATTTCTACTAATACTTGGTGCAATATTCTGCGGAAAGTTAGAGGGCAACTCTAACTTTATAATTACAAACAATCATGCAAAATTAGTGTATACTATAACAAACATTCAAACAATATATATACATATATATAATTTTATAAAAAAATTACAAAATTACAAAATATATAATGAATATATAGCTAATTACCATGGGATGATATTCATTCGATCCTCCATCAATGTGGCTATATTTCCTACAATGTTGTGTAGTTGTTGCTATTAAAATTCTTACGGGACGTCTGAGACAACAGTTTTTACAAGGGCAATAACATCTTCCATCACCCTTTTCACCCGCTTTACTTTTTTCCCCACCTCTAACAACATTTTGCAACATTTTTCCACACAAAAATACCCTTTCGGAACCATCGTTGTTATATCAAGATTGTCGCAACATATTTAAATCGTCAAATATTTATAGTAAAATTTTAGGTCACTATCGTCACAATTGCGATGATATTGACCTAAAAATATTTCTTTTTCCACCTATTTATTTTAGGTCATTTTTAACAGTCAATTTAAGGTTAGGTAAGTCGTCTCTCTTGCGATGGACAAACTACAGTCGTCGCTCTTGCGACAAACATTCACCATAATAATTTAGTCAAACTACATGTGTCGTGATAGCGACGAACACGGGGTGGATTTAGCAAAATTGAACTTTTTCTCTTGCATGTTGCGACGAAAGAGTACTTTCGTCGCAAATTTTTCAATATATAGTAGTGACATCAACAACAACTGCATCCATTATAACACTTTTCACAGGGATATGTGCAAGATTTACTACCAAATCTTTAATCATGCCTAGACACTTAACCTTTCTAGAATCAAACGAATACAAGTCTTGATAAGGTCTAGTAATTGCAAGGCCTAACTTTTCCATGATAATTTTAGGCATTAAATTATGAGAGGCCCTAGAATATAACATACAATTGTGGAGTGAATGGTCATGCACAGTTAGTGTAATATAAAATGGAGCAACAAAATTCTTATTGACAATACTGTGGCTAATCCGATCACTTCTGAAAATTCTTATTATTTTCAATGTGAGGACCAAACATGATCGTAGGTCTTTCGTCCTACAGATTAATTACGTCTGCATGACATTCAACAAATAGAAAATTTTATCACTTTAGTGATTTTCTTTTTGTAAATCGGGTTTTTTGCAAGCTCAACCAGAGGCATTGGGATTTTAGTTTTATCAAGTTCATTTTCTAAATTGAAACCTCCAATTGTTTTTTCAATTTCTCTGGTTGGAACTCTTGCTTCTGTATTTTTCGGTTTCTTAGTTTGTGTTGTTCTTGTTTCAACTGGCTTTGTCCGGGCAGCTTGTGTTTCTATTGGTGGTTTAGTAACTGTTGCCTCATTCGTTTTACTTCATGAAAAAATATTTTTTGGTGGAACATTTGTAGAATTTTTCTCTCTGGGCCTTGAATCATACTTTTGTTGGAGTTCGACCATTATTGAGTTAGTGAGCCCTTGATACGTAGAATCTCCCAGATTTTTGATGCTTTCTTCATTATTAAACATGAATTCTAGGTCTAAATATTTTTCATAATCCTGCCTAGTCAAGTGTGGCTCCAGGTCATCATCGCTAAGGTTATTCAGATTTTCTTCTAACTCCTCATAATTTTTCATTTCTTCTCTTTGCATAAAATTTTCAGTTTTAAACGAAGCTTGGATCTTTTCATTTTCATTTTTTATTTGTCTATGTTGCATCTAGGGGTTAGGGCTTATCCTGGACTTATTTCTAACATAAATATCAGGTTTAGATTGATCTAAGTCCATTCTAGATATCTTGTTTGATAAATCTTTAATTGTCTTGGCCATCTCATCCATTTTCTCTTCTTCGGACTTTCCATATCCAGAGGGTCCTGTCTGTTCTTTGAAACGCCTAGTTTCTTTGGTTCCCATCTCAATTTTAGTTTTTAATTTCCCGGATGCCATCATATTATATTCAATTTCTATGGCATCATCTTGCATTCCTACCAGAGTGTAATATCTTCTTTCTCTTAAGAGGAGGGCAAAGTCAAGTTCAAAATCTTCTGCAAAAGTTACTTTTGCAGCAGGTTGAGAAGGTTTGACTTCAACTGAAATTTTGTTATACAATTTGTTGAACCTCTGAGTAAATTCAAGGAATGATACAAAATTCTTTTTTCTTAAAGCCACGAATTCGGTTAAATAATAGAGATGGTCATTTTTCTTGCCCACTGTTTTAGGAAGGCATTTTCTAGTTCATCATACGATTGTATGGAACCTACAGGGAGTCCTATGAACCAGGTTCTCACTTGTCCTTCAAAGGTTTGTACTAACAGCCTTGAGTAAACATCCTCATGTTCAATGCCAAGGATATCAACAAACTAATAAAAAAAGGCTATGTGTTCAGTCACAGTTAGATCTCCTTCTCCCATGAATTTTGGTAGGATTTTCATATAATTTTTGGGAAAATCATGAAGGACGACATGGAGGACCAAGGGAACGTATCTGGCAGCTACCTTGGAAAATATTCTAGGAGGCGGAGCTTGTCCTTGACCTTGTCCACCTTCTCCTCCGCCTTCGGTGCCACCAACACCAACCATTGGAAGTCTAGGTGTAACACCCCTGTTTTCCCCAACTTGTAATTAATCATAGAATAGGAATTACCATGCTAATGCATGAGAAAAATGTGAATGTATTATTGTTGGAGTTGCCAATAACTGACTGTGGGGGTGAAGCCTTGAAAGTACTAGCCATGATATCACTAGAGGAAGAATGTGAAAACCATACAAGAGGGTTCATATATCAAATAACCCCAAATATTCATGACAAGGATGACAAACCTCCTTCGAATTCCAAGGAAAGGAAATAAGTCAACGAAGAAAGGATGGTGGTTGAATCACTAACCACCCCCATGAATGAAAACATGGGTTGTCAGCCCGAAGTACTACAGGGACCTGTAGACCTGAGTTTCCTTCTGACAGAAGGAACAGGATAGGTCGGCGAAACCATCCAAGGTACGAGGGACACAAAGGAGAGGAGAAGGACACATGAGACGAGAATGGGATCTCGCAAGGGAGAGGCGCGAAGCTCTCCAACGGATCACGAACAGAAGGCTGCGAGATTGATGCCAAAGAGCATCTGAGAAACCTCGTCGAGGCCACAAACGAGTGAGAAAGCTCCAAGTTGCAGACAACAAGACCTGAACAGAAACTGAAATAGAGAGAGAACCCTCGAGAAGAGTGAGAGTTCCCTAGTGATATCATGGATTGGCACGGGGGTGGCCAAAGTGATAATATTGAATGCCTATGAGCCTATGGTCGGGTGGAAGGATGAACACCCACAATCAGTTGGTTGGCGGCAACCTGTAATAGATAAGTGATTTCTTACTCTGTGTAATTTAGCTGTAAATGGGCATGAATTTGGTTATACGGTGTATGTTTCAGGAATTGTGCTTGATTTCTGAATGGATATACTGTGTCTCTTTCCTTATTGCTTGGCTGTATAATTAGGCCAGTAAGAGATTATATGGATAGGACATGATTGGTACTCATAAATAATTGTGTCCTGAGGCGGCTTGAGTTAGAGCCATGAACTGTGAGTTCGTCGACCTTAGGCATAGTCTCATGTACACATGCCAACCTTCCTAGTTGTCTAGAGTCCCTTGGAGGACAAATTCTGTTAAGCTCATGAGAGGTAGTGTAGTTATGCACAAGATCCCTGCGAGGCAAGTAGAGACCGAGACTCACTCAAGTCCTAGACTTGACGAATGAGCATAAGGGGTGTGCGAAAGACTCTTCTAAGATTCAAGCCCAGGAGAAAGAGTGCAAAACTCTTAATTCCTTCATAGCTGAGAAAGTTCAGGAGGGACAACACTTTTCGTAAGTGCTGGCGAGACCCAATAGTTGGCTTGCAGTAGAAGATCAAAGGTTGAGACCTTTAAAGCATCGGAATCTTCCGAGATTGGGAAGAAAGCCAAAGCTCAAAAGGAAGAGAAACAACAGCCCTTAGATCAAATATAGAGTGTGGATCTGGACCATTGAAATCCTACGTCCATGCACATAGGATAGTGTGCAAGAGGAGAAGATCTGAACAGATGGTATAGAACCCTTAGATCTGGAGTGGGGACCGATAGTCGTTGGATCCAGAGATAGGCGCACGAAAGAAGTCCCGAAATCACTTCAATCATTGGATCATTGGAGGACAGGTGGCGAACATCCAGAAGCCACGGGGGTTTTGGAACTTAGGCGTATAAGGGTGGTGAAGAATGAGGATTCACAATCACCAAAATTGTGAGGGTTATTCTGGATCGTTGGATCCAGGGCGACACATGGCAGAGATCTAACCCATTGGAGTTTCGACATCTGGGAAACCTAAGTGTGAGACCTCCTTTCTATGCATATCGTGAAACCTCGACCTGCGAAACCTAGAAATGAGCTTAGAGATGAATACAGGCTTAGGTGTTTTGGCTCTTGGGAAACCTAAGTGCGAGACCTCCTATCTGCACATATCATGAAACCCCGACTTGAGAAACCCTGAAATAATAATAGCGCAGATAAGTCTTGATGTTCAGGTATTTCGGCACCCGGGATATCTAGAGGTAAGTCCCTGGTACACGCCAGTCCCGAATTCCTGACTTGTGAAATCCCGATATGGCTTAGCGCGTGTAGATTTGGTCTTCGGTGTTTCGGCACCTGGAAAACTGAAGGGTATGAGCCCCCCCCCCCCCCCCCCTCCCCTCGGTCCTCTTCTACTGTGAAAACCCAGTACGCGAGACTCGGAAAGGTGGAATGCCAGGCTTTAATCCGAGGCATTGTTAGATGTGATGAACTGTTGGTTCCTTTCGGATTTTGGCACTTTGAGAGACCAGAGAGCAGGGGAACACATGCATCGCGATTTCCCGAATCGGGAAAGCTGGAGGCACCTCTCCGGTAAGGCCGGTGGTCATAGCCAATGATCACATGGGTAAGGATAAGGGATGGTAGGTTCTGCATCAAGCCCCATAGGAACTCGGGAATTCTGTTCCTTGGGGAAAAGAAGGAAAAAGCTGAAAAATATTAGTCCCCGTAGTGGGTGTGTGACAAATTGGTATCAGAGCATGGTTACAACACTCGGCCTGCTTGGGCTCATGTACGAGCCGCGTAAGGATATTTTTTTATCTGCATTTACTCCTTGAAGAGAAGGGCTGCAGATTGAACCCATGATTTTGGGATTTCTTGTTGAATTCCAGGAAAGGAATTATATTTTTCCTTTGTCAAAATGATAACTACTCTTATAAGAGTAGGAATGCACTGATCAGTAGTACTGATAAGACCTGAGTGTGAATAACAGAGGTGGAATAAATTGTGCTATGAAGCTGCACTAGCTAGAAAAGGGACATGAACTGAGTTGTTATGTTATAGTGTGACGATGGCTACCTACTAAAGCAGGTAGAGTCTCTTGCAATTGAGATGGCTGGTTAGGTAAGAATTAAGATCCAAATGAATAACTCCTTCATGATTTGGGAAATATGGTAAGGACTGGTAGGATCCTTAGGAAGTTATGATTACTGCGTTATTAAAAGACTAAAATCTGAGCCTATAAATCCTCACGATTGAGAGGACTGATGAAAATATGTAGGGTCAGATTACCTGACCTATAATGGTTAGGATCGACAACAAGGATAATATGTTTGAGAAAGATTAAGAGGAGTCCTTTGGGACTGTTGCTAATTCCCAAGAGTGACCCTTGTTGGTTGTTCCCATAAAGAGAGGGTAACATCCGTATGAGTTATGACTATGAGATTAGTCTTGTAAGTAACTTAAAAGCTCAGAAGAGATAGCGGGAGAAATCCTTCAGAAAAGAGTTTTGAAGATTGGATAGGATCGAGAGTCAAGGTCCATTCAGAAAGAACTGAAATGTTTCAAGTTGTTCGATCTTGAAGAAGTAGCGCACTGGTTAGTTGCGAGGAGATACCAGAATTTCAAAAAACCAAAGGACTTGGGATAAGCAATGATAAATTTGTGAAAAGATCATAGTTCTTGATCAAGGAGCGATCTGGACCATTGATCATTCTGAGAGAATTTCACAATTTCGGATACCGGGAGTCCCAGAGGTAAGAGTTCGGGAGACTAGAGGTCCCGAGCCATGAAGTCCCGAAAGTGTTGGGACCATTCATCGCTAGAGGAAAAGCGGTGGAGGATTGAGGTTTTGGAAAAATACCTGAAGGGAGCCATTTCAACACTCCTGGTACTGGGGAAGCGAAGGGAAAGAGTTTGGAACTCTTGACCCCCCCCAAAAAAAAACGCCGAAAAAGGATCAGGGTTGTAGGATGCAGATTGGATCGTGGCCGTTGATCTCTCAATAGCAGCATGCCGGTATTCCGGGTACCAGGGAAGTCAAAGGAGCAAGGGTCAGGCAACCCTTGCATTGCAGGATCGTGAAACACGAAATCCTGAAGGCGTTGAAGGGACGCGATAGGAAGCTGACATTTCGGCATACCGGGATTCGACATTTCGGAAGTCGTGGAGATGAGGAATCTGAACTTTCGAGGATGAAAACCCTGAAGTTGAAAAAATGCGACATAAAGAGGAGTGGGGCTACGGTCATATCAGGATATCGGGAATCCCGTAGACGAAAAGTCAGAACGCTTGACATCGGGTGTTCGAAAGTCGCGAAATGCGACTAGCCGGGGAGACACCTCCTTGGAGGAGAAAGCTGGGGATCGACATTTCGGCATTTCGAAGTTCGACATTTTGGCCTATCAGGTTTCCAGGAATCGAGGAACCATAGTTCCTTGCAATAGAAATCCCGAAATCGCGAAATGCAAAGCGCCTTTTAGTTCGGATCGTGGTCATCGCCGGTGGTCATGTGAGGAGAAGGCATGAACCCGTATGATGAATACTTAGCTGTGTTCAATTGTACTTGAGTGCATGAGGTTAATGCATTGTGAAGCTTCATAATAGGAAGCCTGATATTAATACCGGTAAGGTATGAATGATATTAAACGTGCAAGTAATGCACATGTATGATGTAAGAGTATAGGTATACTAGAGGTCCAATATGATTGCCCTGATGACTGAAACGTGAGGCAAGAATTACACTTGCAAAAATTGAATGAATACCATGGATACATGGTTGACTCCATTCTGAAGAGTCACGAAGGTTCTGTCTTGAATGATAGCTTAAGGGGAATGTACTCCATTCCCCCAGGAAAAGCCAGTGAAATTAAATGAAAGAGTAAACAAGTGAGGATGCTCTGATGTCATGATAAGAGGCAAATGTTTATGCCTTTGAAGATCACATGAGAAGGACTATGAACAATCCTGAGATAACTGATTTTAAAAATGGAAATGTATGTAGTTAATGAAATATACCTACGATAGCTACATGCAGGCTTAGGATTATGAAAGTGGTTAAGTACATCATAGATGTAAGTTAACAAAGATGCATGTTTATATTCCTTAAGGGGAATATTTGGTAGACCACTAAAAGGCTGACTCAAGGTTAAGGCCATCACAAGTGGTGATGGATCTGCAACAAGGAAGTTTCATTTTGAAGGAGTTCCCGATGGAGGAACTGTATAAGGTCTCTGTCAGAAGAACAGAGTCACAACCCTGATAATTGTTGAAGGTTGGACAATGGGCTGCAAGGCCTGTCCATGTACAAGAATCCTGGATTACATTTTGAAAGAATCATGTAAGTAATAGAAGACTAATAATCGAATATTGACCATTCTAATAACAGAATGGAAGAGTGTAGGATGCACATGTTCATGATTCATTATGAGCAAAGAGTTGCTACTAAATCATGCTGAAGTATCCTAAGAGTTAGGATGAGCCTAACCTAGGGTTTCTCAGAAAAAGAGCAGTTGTGGAAACTAGTATGGTTGGTAAAAGGCCAATAAACCCCTAAGTATGATTGAATGAATAAATGGGTACATTTAACTGATATGGCTTGGTTGAAGTTGTGATTAAGGAAAGGCAGTGAGACGTTAGAGATAACTTGACTGGGCTGAAAAGCCCCAGGCGATGTAGAAAGAATTGGAACAAGGGGAGAGCCCCCAATTCTTTCCTTGTTGTGCATTACGTTCTATGGGATGAGAAATCTAGTACATTGATGAACGGAAATGATTTGACACCATAATAATGATGGTTGTAATGCTGTGAAAACAATTGAGAACTGTTGTGTTACACTCATGTAAAACATTAAGGATGATGTGATGAAGTGCATACAGATATGCTAGACATGCCTGAAAATGTTTTTATTAATTAAATGCTATGATATTTGCCTTTTAATTTACATGGCGATTAATGTGCCTATGGTGTATGTCATGTGTAGAAAGGAATAATATTGGAACTGTTGAGGAAGACAGTTACCAATAATGAACAACCTCAAGCAGAGGGTGACCATGGAAAGGCTGTGGTCGAAAGGTTGTTGACGAGACTATGAAAATCCTGCTAAAGAACTACTGATAAGGTAGATAACAGAGAAAGGGTGCTAGCAACCAAGAACCGATATAAAGATATTTGTGCCTGTGTGGCACAGGGTATGAAGGGATTTGGTAAGAACCCCTTCCGAAATATTTTATTATTGCATGTTATACCTAAAAATTGAAAGGGCAGTTGAATGCCTTGGATACCCAAGTAAGGTATGACTCAGGAAGGAGAACCTGAATGATGGAGGTATGAACCTCTGGTAGTAAACATTGTTTGTAACCCTTGGAAGAATTCATGAACTGATATGTCATGAATGCATGGACAATCAAGGAATGTGTAAAGGCATTCATGTGAAACTTTTTGAGTTCGTGTGTATTGATTTGGGAATTGTGATTGACCTATAGCAGGCAATATGGTCCTGCTGTAAGAATGAAAGAAAAATGAATAAACCATATGAGGAAGAGGTTGGTTAAATTCCAACACCCCATGGCCAAGAACCAGTCATAAAGTGTGGAAAACTTTAATAACAATGCAAGAGTGCATTGGGTATGAATGTGGCTAGGGATAGTGGCACATTTGTTAAAACCCTTTGAAATGTTGAATTAAGTTTTGAATATATATATATATATATGGAAAATCTAACAATTTGTTTGGCTGATTAAAGAATGAATTGCAGGAAGCAGAGGGTCATGGCTATGGCAGTAAAGTAAGCCCATAGGAAAGGCTAGCACTCAGCTTTCACTACAGCTTCGAGAACTTACACTATAGGACTAAGGCAAGTAGTCTAAACTATTAGTTTTCTGAAACTCACTACAGCTTAAGACAATAGCTTTGGGCTTTCTTTCTCTTTTTCAAAGAATGGAGACTGAAAGAAAGGTATGTTTTTCTGGGTACAACCATTTCTATTTATTCTTTTTAAAATAAACGACCAAACTCAATTTCGAAGAAGTTTCAGAGACTGCGTACCAAAGAAAATCCTAAGTTGCATAGTGATGAGACCAGGATAAAGAGCTTTCAGTAAGTTTTGCATAATATTGTATACATAGATATATATCATTTCTATCTTACTGATAAGGGGAAAAACCAAACCCCTTATCTATTCTTATGATTGGATCGTAGCTAACCGAAACACTAATTTCTTCCCGTTCCCTTGAAGTAACGAAGAATCATCCTGATTCCACTTCCCACCCACTCAACCCACAACCCTAATCCCCCTATTGCCTACTGAGCCAAACTACAAGGAATGGTATTTCCTTTTGAGAAAGTGAATTTGATTGTTAGTATGCACCATTCTGAAATTGTTGTGACAATGTTGTAAAGGTGCAATAAAATGTATGTGCATGAGAACTAACAATTTGATTAGTTGAGGAATGACTACAGGAAGAAGGAGTCTTGGATATGGAAATGTTGTAAGCCCATAAGGAAGACCGATTTCCTGCTGAGCTAAAATGTTATGGGAAGGAAAGTCCCATAATTATGAATCTGGTTCTTGTGCGGAACAAATATGAAAACAAATTGTGGAATAGGAAATCTGTAGGTGACAGATTTACAATAGAATTCTGAAAGTTAGAATTTATAATGATGTCTCACAAACCTTGTGTACCTGTGATACAGATGAGAAGAAAAGATTTGTCCTAAAAGGACAGATGAAAGTTGTCACAACTGAAAATGATGAACGTGGCTACTGCTGAGCCATAAAAACCCTGTGATAAGCCATGATCACCTGAAAATTATTGTGTTGAGGTAACATAAGCCGAAGGGACACCTCGGTAGAGAAAGTCTGAGGTACGTCTCGACTGTAAGACTTGATAGAGTCTCTAAAATTTTTCCATGCAAGAAAACCTCAGCAGGGCAAGATGGATCGCTCGAGGGACTGTATAACAGTGAAGGGGATGCCTGAGCCTAGGCCTAGAGGGTGAGTGACCGCAGGGAAGAGGAGACCTTAATAATTCTTGTAAACTATTGGGATCATGCACACAGTGGGTAGTTTCCCATGCGGAAAAACCTTGGAAAGGAAGATAAAATCATGATAGCTCTTGTGAACTATTGAATTGGAATCATGCACCCAATGGGTACGTCAAGGAAAGCGATGAGCATGGATAAAAAAACTATCATGTGGATACAGATCCACAAACTGCACAGATAAGTACTGTGCTAGAATATGAAATTTTCCTTTTTAATTTTGAACAACAGTAAGATGTTTTCACACAAAATTGTGATTAATGTGCTTGTTGTCCAAGAATTATTGAAGGCATGTGATGAAGACTAAGATTCTGAAAGAGGACCTGACCGAGGATGAAGGTCAAGACTTCTGAAGTGGCCGAATGAGAAAGGCATCATAGGTGTTTTGAGAAAAGAACGTCGAGGACGGTGTTCCTTTAAGGGGGAGGGAATTGTAACACCCCTGTTTTCCCCAATTTGTAATTAATCATAGAATAGGAATTACCATGCTAATGCATGAGAAAAATGTAAATGTATTATTGTTGGAGTTGCCAATAACTAACTGTGGGGGTGAAGCCTTGAAAGTACTGGCCATGATATCACTAGAGGAAGAATGTGAAAACCATACAAGAGGGTTCATATATCAAATAACCCCAAATCTTCAGGATAAGGATGAAAAACCTCCTTCGAATACCAAGGAAAGGAAATCAGTCAATGAAGAAAGGACAGTGGTTGAATGACCAACCACCCCCATGAATGGAAACATGGACTGTCAGCCCGAAGTACTGCAGGGACCTGCAGACCTGAGTTTCCTTCTGACAGAAGGAACAGGATAGGTCAGCAAAACTATCCAAGGTAAGAGGGACACAGAGGAGAGGAGAAGGACACACAATATGAGAATGAGAGATCACAAGCGAGAGGTGCGAATCTCTCTAGAGGATCATGAATAGAAGGCCGCGAGCTTGATGCCGAAGAGCATATGAGAAACCTCGTCGAGGACACAAACGAGTGAGAAAGCTCCAAGTTTCAGAAAACAGGACCCGAACAGAAACTGAAACAGAGAGAGAACCCTCAAGAAGAGTGAGAGTTCCCTGGTGATATCATGGCTTGGCACAAGGGTGGCCAGAGTGCTAATATTGAATGCCTCTGAGCCTATGGTTGGGTGGAAGGACGAACAACCACAGTCAGTGGTTGGCAACAACCTGTAATAGATAAGTGATTTCTTACTCTATGTAATTTAGCTGTAACTGGGCATGAATTTGGTTATACGGTGTATGTTTCAAGAATTGTGCTTGATTTATGAATGGATATACTTTGTCTCTTTACGTATTGCTTGGTTGTATAATTAGTTCAGTAAGAGATTATATGGATAGGACATGATTGGTACTCGTAAATACTTGTGTCCTGAGGCGGCTTGAGTTAGAGCCACGAACTGTGAGTTCGTCGACCTTAGACATAGTGTCATATACACATGCCAACCTTCCTAGTTGTTTAGAGTCCCTTGGAGGACAAATTATGTTAAGCTCAAGAGAGGTAGTGTAGTTATGCACAGGCTCCCTGGGAGGAAAGTAGAGACCGAGACTCACTCAAGTCTTAGACTTGACGAATGAGTGCAAGGGGTGTGCGGAAGACTCTTCTAAGAGTCAAGCCCATGAGAAAGAGTGAAAAACTCTTAATTCCTTCATAGCTGAGAAAGTTCAGGAGGGACAACACTTTTCGTAAGTGCTGGCGAGACCCAATAATCGGCTTGCAGTAGAAGATCGAAGGCTGAGACCTTTGAAGCGTCAAAATATTCTGAGATTGGGAAGAAAGCCAAAGCTCAGGAGGAAGAGAAATAGCAGCCCTTAGATCAATTGTAGAGTGTGGATCTGGACCATTGAAATCCTATGTCCAGGCAGATAGGATAGCGCGCAAGAGGAGAGGATCTGAACGGATGGTATAGAACCGTTAGATCTGGGGTGGGGACCGACAGTCATTGGATCTAGAGATAGGCGCACGAAAGAAGTCCCAAAATCACTTCAACTGTTGGATCGTTGGAGGACAGGTGGAGAACATCCGGAAGCCACCAGGGTTTCAGAACTTAGGCATATAAGGGTGGTGAAGAACAAGTATTCACAATCACCGAAATCGCGAGGGTTATTCTAGATCGTTGGATCCAGGGCAACATGTGGCAGAGATCTAACCCATCGGAGTTTCGGCATCCGAGAAACCTAAGTGTGAGACCTTCTGTCTACACATATTGCGAAACCTCGACTTGCGAAACCTCAAAATGAGCTTAGCGATGAATACAGGCTTAGGTGTTTCGGCTCTCGGGAAACCTAAGTGTAAGACCTCTTGTCTGCGCATATTGAGAAACCCTGACTTGCAAAACCCCGAAATAATAATAGCGCGGATAAGTCTTGATGTCCTGGTATTTCGGCACACAGGATATCTAAAGGCAAGTCCCTGGTACACGCCAATCTCAAATTCCTGACTTGTGAAATCTCGATATGGCTTAGCGTGCGTAGATTTGGTTTTCGGTGTTTCGGCACCCGAAAAACCGAAGGGTATGAACCCCCCCCCCCGGTCCTCTTCTACCGCGAAAACCCGGTACGCGAGACTCCGAAAGGTGGAATTCCAGGCTTTAATCTGAGGCATTGTTAGATGTGATGAACTGTTGGTTCCTTTCATATTTCTACACTTCGAGAGACCAGAGAGCAGGGGAACACATGCATCATGATTTCCCAAATCGCAAAAGCCGGAAGCATCTCTCGAGTAAGGATGGTGGTCATAGCCAATGACCACATGGGTAAGGATAAGGGATGGTAGGGTTTGCATCAGGCCCCATAAGAACTCGTGGATTCTGTTCCTCGGGGAAAAGAAGGAAAAAGATGAAAAATATTAGTTCCCGTATTGGGTGTGTGACACTAGGAGATGAACTTTAGGAGCTAAAAAGGGGATTTTAAAAAACTTCGAGGGACTGAAGTGGTGACCTTTCGACTAATTTGGGATGTGGAGAAGGAAGTTTAGGAAAATTACCATTAGGAGATGGAAAATCTATATGAGGAGGAAAAAGAAAACTTGGGCTAGTTTCCTCAGATTTACAAGATGTATATATAGGAGAGATGATTGAGGATGAATTAGGGTATAAGGAGTACTCTTCAGAGTTCCATGAAACTGAAACATTCACTTCGGGAAAGGAGAGAACCGACAGAGTGTCAATGACGATAGGTATTGAATGGGATCTTTTGTTCTCGTTGGTAATAGTATCTGTCAAGTCAATCTCAACCTTTATCTTAGGAACGTTCACCTTTGGAGTTTCGAGTTTAGCCACAGGTTCACTAGTTGATGCCTGTATAGAATGAATTTGTTTAAAACTTTCTTTAGGGGTTAGTTATTTAATTGGAACCTTAGCATTAACTTGTCTCACTTTGGGTTGATATACTTTACCTGCTGATGCAATAGTAGATTTGAGGTATCCCTTTGATTTCAACAACTTTTTGGGATCTGACACTGGTGTGGTCTGCTTATCGTCTGGATTTTTTCTATTATTCTTTCGACCGAATGCTAGTTTTGTCTACAGTGGAGTCACCAAGTGAAAAATAAAAATAAGCCTTACTTATGTATTCAATCTTTGTTCACCATCAAAGACAGAAATTTACCTTGTCATTTTCCCAGGGAAAATAACTTTGTTTCTTCGTCCCCAACAACGATGCCAAAAAAATGTTGTTCTTGAGATTAAACTTAAGGCTGAAAGAATAATGTCAAGCATCAATAATGTTTAAAGAGAATGTTTTAAAAGAGTGATTTTTATACCTTTAGTTATATAATAAATGGTCCTTAAATGAAATTAATAATAGGATAGTACAAAGGTCATATTTCATTGTTTGAGTCACAATCGTAATATCAAATGGTGTGAAGGAAAATTACAAAACTGTTAAACAAAGCTAGGCATCAATTGCAGATGAGTCTCACCTTGTGTGCAGTGGAAGAAAAGTAAAGAGTGTTAATATTATGGTAGCTGCGGGAGGTATTTACCTCTACATGTGAACTTGACGAGAATAGAAGACGCCGAGAAGCAAGAGAAACCCTAATGAATTGGCTAATAACCCTAGAAGTCTTGTCGGCTCAAGAATATAATTTATATTAGGCTATTAGCCTCCAAGAGAAGAAGTCGGCCATAATTAATAATAATATACTGAACAGACACATACCCAAAAGGAGAAGTCGACCCCAGTAAATTGGCAGGATTACTATAAATACAGGGCGCCAGTTTTCATTTATCACATCTCAGGACTGTAGTTTTCCCAGTTGGTGCACACTGCAGTTGCAGTTGGTGCGTAGGTTTGGAGGAGAGTTGCAGCTACAGCTGCAGCAGCAGCTACAGCTGCAACAACATCAAGTTCAATATTTGGTTTGGATATCTCTTGGCTAGGGTTTGGAACATCTGATCAGTCTTTTGTGTTGCGCTATCCTTGGGGAGAGATGCGTTGCTCTTTGTTTGGCTATCTAGCCTAGGGTTTGATTCTAGAGGAATTCTCAGTCAAGGTTAAGGTGCTCGAAGGGAGGCTTCAGCCTGTGGTTGGGTGACGAGGGTATCGTCAATTGTAAAAGGAGCACACCATCTTCTATATTCTAATATTTTATGGGCCCACACCCCTTTAGTCAGCCTAAAATGATGGAAGGAAACATAGTCGCTAGATATTGAGCTCGTTGAGGAACTGTCGCTAGGGTTACTAGTAGGAGAAGCTTCCAAAAGCACTGCAGCTAGGGTTACCAGCAAAAGCATTTGCAGAAACCCTAAACCTCTTGTCGAGGCACCTTAAGTGATGAAATTAACCTAATCTCTGGATAGATCAGTGCGCCCTAGCCCAACGCATCTCTTGGTACTCTCAGAAGGCCAAGATGTGAAGTTTGGATTTTTGGTCAAATCTAGGGTTTGACCAAGTCAAGCAAGCCATGATGAACTCTATGAAGTCTGAGAACAAGCTATTTGGGGCCTCTAACTTCATAGCATGGAAGACAAGGATTGAACTCATCCTTGCTAAGAATAAAGTGTTGGACATTGTGAAAGGAAAGATCGTGAAGCCAGAGTTTATAGAAGGAGAAGAGAAGGAACCACAGAACGTTGCAGCTATGGAGAAGTTCAAAGACGTTGACATCAATGCCATGAGTATCATAGTGGATTCCATAAAAGACCACTTGATACCCTACATCTCCCATCTTGACTCATCGAAGAAGATGTACGATGCCCTAACAAATCTCTTCTCAGTCAGAAACATTGGACAAGTTATGAGTCTGAAGAATGAGCTCCGTGACATGAAGATGAATGATGATGACAACATAACATCATACTTTGTAAGGATATCCCAGCTAAGAGATCAACTACAATCTATTGAATAGATCACTTTGGAAAAATAATTGGTGAACATAGTACTTAATGGTCTTCCCAAGACATGGGATGCATTTTCCGCAAGCATGAATACAAGGAAGGAGTACCCAACATTTGAAGAACTTTGGACTTGCTGTGCTCAAGAAGAATCAAGGATCAATGCAAAAGAGAAACCTCAAAAGAAGTACAATGATCAAGCCTTCACAGCAAGATTCAAGAACAAAAGGAAGGTTGGTTCAAGGAGGAAGACAAATCAAGAGAAAGACATTTCAGAAATACAATGCTTCAATTGCCAAAAGTACGGTCACTACAGGAATCAGTGTCCCAAGCTAAAGAAAAGAAAGAAGAAACACGAAGCATCGATTGCCGAAGAAAAGGAACCGACAAAGAAGACTAAGCAAGATGGAAGAGATTTCTTCTACTAAAAGGTAACAACACTCTTCTTACTCTCTTGTACATATCTTGCTTGCATCGTCCTTGTACATATCTTGTATATCTATCTCTTGGAAGATAATGTGTTCCAAGAAGAACTATACCTATGGAAGAAAAATAAGATAAGAATGAATATCAAAAGATAATACATATAAAAGGATGAAATACAAATAATGTGGAAGCTACTGCAAGAATCAATCCTGAAGAGACTTAGAAGTCAGACATCAAGAGAAATTGGGGAAAGACTTATGACAGAAGCGTGGACTCTGTTAAGGCAAGAGATCCAATTATATATTGCAGAAGACAATAAGGTTGCAGATGGAAGCGTGGACTCTATTATATATTATAGAAGACAATAAGGACAGAGAAGGAAGCAGTCAGACGAAGGGAGCAGATTATATGCACTCTTACATGAAGCAAAGATTAGGAGGGAGATAGTCCTATGATCCATTGAAGATGATGAAATGTATATATCCATGGTTGCAATCATGAAAGACAATACGTGTTCAACTAAACCGCAAAAGAAGACCTTTCGAAGAGTAGCCTTAAAGTATTCATGGTTGTCCAACCAGATCCGTGAACCGATGATGAAGGTAAAAAGTGGAATCTCTAGGGCATGGAATCTATAAGAAACTCCATGGATCTAAAAGAAAAAGGAAAACATAAGGATTCCAAGAAAGAAAAGATAACCAGAACAACCAGTCATGGTATCAAGAACCACAAGATTACCAGCCTAATATGAACTCACTAAAAGGCAATCAAGCAGAAGAACTGAAAGTCATGATGAAGAACAGTGTACGAAAGACTTATGAATGAAAGCATTGCGAGATCCAGAATCAGAGGTTGTCTCAGATGGAGGGAGGAGACTTTGATGATTGTTCCAGTACACCAGACTTATCTCTATATTATCTGCAACATCCATAAGTCAGAATTCTACATTAGATGAATGCAAAGAATGTTCTCCAGAAGAAATTGAGTAAAGAGTGCATGCAGAGCAATCTCAAGACTTTGAGGCATACCAGAAAGATGCTCCTGTATGCAGATAAGAAGAAGACAACTTGGCGGAGAACCTCCAGTGCACAGCAGAAGCATGGTGAAGATTTCCTATAACATCAAGATGACTACTCAGAAGATCAGATCTCATGATGACATAAGAAGTACCACATGGATATGTTCCAGTTCTCCAACTATGATATACTCTATTGTTCACATCTACAAGAAGCCTTCACAGTGTTCCAGACTACAGTACAAGCATTACATTATCCATGATGAAGTCCAGAAAGGAGAAAGTGATTCTCCAATACATATCTCCACAGATGAGCAGTTAAGCATACATTTTGGTAAAGCCCATATTCAAGATGAAAGAACTTGCATACTCAAGCTAGAGCTCGTGGAAATAACTCTATTAACCGGAAGGGAAGACTCTCCAAGCTAGAATAAGGTACACAAACATTTATTTTTGTGATTGAAATAACTCTCCAGTTAGGAGGGAGAATTTAACTTTGTAATAGTCCAGATTGGACAGATGTTTTCCTGTTCGGAAAGTGGATTGAGATTTCTGACGGACAGTGGCTTCCCATTGTAGTTAACATGGGAGGCATATTGGTTGTTGATTTATCATAGACAACGACTTCCCATTACGGGGAGTGGTCTAGGACAATCATTCTTCTTGGCAGTCACTCTGTATAGTGGTCAAGTAGAATGGTCCGCCTCGTCGGGCAGTTATTCTTTCGAAGTTCACAGTTGTGAACAGTTTCGAAGAATCATCCGTTTGGAGGTTGATGCAGGACAGACATTCCTCGAGGGCAGACTCATTCTTTCCAGGATACACTTTTTTTAGTGTCGGAGGAATGGCCCAGGGTGGGGAATGGTCTGGACAGTTACTCCTCAAGGGCAGACTCATTCGCTCCAGGTTACACCTTGTTTGGTGTCGGAGGAATGGCCCAGGGTGGGGAGTAGTCCAGGCTCAGCAATCAGGGACAATTATTTCTCGAGGGA
>ML832809.1:37056-52333 GCA_009831015.1 Picea engelmannii
ATTTTCATTTTGAATCATCTTGTACTTGAACATTTAAGTGGGGTAAAAGGAGGTTTCCCCCTCGAAGAGGCTTATTATCTAAAATTATCTATTTTTCAAGGCGTTGAGTACTTTTTCTAAATTTTTTCTATGCTATATTGATATTTAGTTCTTAACAAACCTTGAGGGATCAATTGTTTCATTTACCTCAAAAGTGAATAATTTCTTCTCTACCCAAGGCAACTTTTCTTGGATCCTTCTTATTTCCTAAGATGTGGCTTGGAACTGTGAGCTTGGACTTACTAGCCATTTATTTATCTTAAGAAGATCAATTTGGATCATTTCCTGAATGGATGTTAGAGTTTCTTCCTTGCTCTTTCTGGAATTCTGTTGATTCATTTCAATATCAATTTGCCCCAAGGCATCCAAGATATTTCTTCCTTCAAAATCAATTAGCCTCTTATCTAATGATGAAAAAACTTCCAAGCAAGCATCCTTTACCATCCTGGATAATCTTTTTCTTTCTACCAAATTGTTTCCCAGACCTTCAGGGCCATATCACCTCGTAATTGTTCAGAAGGAGAGAGTAGAGGAAAATCAGAGACATTATCTCTGTGCACTAATATGATAGCTTCTTGAAACCTATCCCTGGATGAGCAAGCTTATCTTTCCTTGACATAAATTTCCTTTCAGAGAAAGGTCTACTGCCTGGTATCACTTTTGGATGGAATCTACCTTTAGAAAGAGTTCCTGCTGGGCAATTTCTAGCTTCTCATTTATTTCCCTTGCTTGAGTTTTGAAGGTCGAGATATCTATCGAGGTACCTTCGGTTAGGTCCAATATAGCTTGCAATTGTTTTATCAATTCATCGCGTTGAGTGACCAATCCTCGGTTGGTTTGTGAACTCTAATGGAGCTCCTCAAGGTTGACCTGAAGCTGTTGGATTTGTTGTTGATCATGAGCTCTGATTTGCTCGAAGTCTTGACTCATCTTATTCCCGATAGTCTGTTCTATGGCATGTATTTGAATTTTCAAGTGCTCTACCAATAGGCACTTTTGTCGCAGTTATCTGGCCAAATTGTCCATGGACCATTGATTGACAGTGGAAAAAGAACCTAATGAACCTACAATTTCTTTCGTGAATTTTGGATCATTTCGATTATTCCCGTCATACACCATTCTCTGCCTTTTAGTTATCACTCCATCTTTCTGGTGAGATTCCCTTTTCACTATGGCCTTCCGTTTTCTACCAAATAAGAAATCCGAAGGAGGCATCTCTTTGGGCGAGATGGGGGTAAGATCATCTACAAACCAATTTCAGAATTATGATTTTTGAGGTTGTATTGCAGAGGTTTCAATGATGTAATGGGAGTACCAATCTTCGTAGAGTGTTGCTGCTCTATTGTATTTGAGGTGCCAATAGGGGTAGTTGGTGACGAGGGAGACACATTTTGTCCTTGCTTTAGGAAAGCTTCGAGTTAAGGTTTTGCTTGGGGGCCTAGCTGGCCTGACAATGATGCTTCTAATTTCTATGTCAATACCTCTGAGCTCTTCGGGGTTTCCTCAACTTTATGCTTACCATAGTGACTGGCTTCAGAACCTGTTGATTTGGATTCCTAAGAAGGGGGAGTGGCTATTTTCTCTCCTTGTAGTAACTTCGGTAGGCTATTCTGCCTATGCTTTTGAAAAGTGATAAAACCAACTTGTTGATCTGGGGGAAGGATTTGGAATATGTCATGTACCTCCTCATAAGACCTATCTCCCTCGACTATTTCGTCATATGGGGAGTTTTTATGTATATACAGTTTCATGTTGAACTGGGCTAGGTGGTTTTCCACAATATTACGTGGATCATGTCTTTTGAACTTGATGTCAACCAACTTGACATCTTTTAGAGCCACAACCTCCACTTTGGAGTGACTAAAATCTAGTAATGAAACGTGCCAACCTGAATAGGGAAAGTCGACCATACATTTTTCTGTGTTGCCTTCAGCTCTTTGTTGATGCATCATGTTACTGTCTAGTAGGCTACTTCTCTGCATACTAGATGATCCGGTAAAAATCATGGGAGAGTGTCGGGAGGAATCGAGCACCCAAAAAGCCTGATGTAGTAGATTTTTTCTTCAATAAACCAATCTACTAGCTTGCCCAGATTCCCCATAATCCTGTCTGAAATTAGGGGAGGTGGGTGATTATACAGGGCTATATGAACAGGAACCACAACATTGTGACAGATTTCATAAAAGAAATATTTGGCCTTTTCTTCCCATAGCTTGGAATGGTAGAAATGAATGGGCTCGACACTGGTTGGGGTCCAGCTCCAAGTCATCAATGGAAAAGGTGTCATGAAATAGATGGCATCCATGATATATGTTGACATGTAAAAGGGGGCAGGTTGTCCCTTTGAATTCGTTGTTTTATATTCGACAATCCCTTTGTCCAAGTTATCGAACAACATTTTGGCCTAGTTGAAAGTGTAACCCTCTGCTACTTTGTGCATGATGGATACCCATTCCACCGAGAAGTGTGTAGGTCTTTCCGAACAATTGACATAGCATCATGGCTACATACACCATATGAGATTCTAAATACATCATGGCATATATACCATGAGCATTAGTTCTGAATCTTTCTGGGTGCCCCCACCAAGACTGTTAAGAACCTATACCAGATATGCAAATATACTTCATAAATAACCAAGAATAAACCAAACCATTCATCATAACATGAACACAAGAATATAGAGAAAACCCTTGAGGTAGGGAAACATCGTACAATGGATCCTATTATGGAAGGGATCCTCTCCTATTCACTTGCCTCTTCGAGAGGGCATCCTCCTATTGAGCTACTGCTCCAAATACAATAATTCTCTTCATATCTCATTACATTGTTTGAACCTCTTTATATAGTGTTACCATCACCTAAGAACATTCTAGAGGAGGAATATTCTAGAAGTATAACCTTCTAAGAAGTCATCTTACATTTATTATATCTAACTACCCATTTATTATATCTAACTACCATAGTGGGCCTTATTTAATAATATAGTGGACCTAGTCCACTTTACATTGAATGACCTCCACTATTATCACTATGGGCCCTTTGGGCCCCCATTACTACATCTCTAGCTACCTAGCATTCCATCCCCCTTATGAAGTTGTCCTCAACGCTTGATGTACAACCATATACCAGGGTCCCATGGATAATTGTGGACCATAATGCTGAAGAAAACTGAAGAACCAAGGTCCCATGTAGAAAGGAAATCCACCATGCTAAAGTAGTCCAACCACCATTGTAAGCCCGAGTCCCATGTCCAAGTGCTCATGTGAACTCCCTGTGGAAGATTTTGGAACCCAATAACCAACTCAAAATGATGCTCCAAAGACTGACACCTGTCATGTGGATCCAAATAAGAAATTCCATCCACATAGTGGAAAATGGTCGTAACAGAATCTGGAAGGAATAATACCACTGTAGAATAAGCAGGATGGATACTGGTAATAATCATTGACTCTCGATTTTTCACATTGATGCTCTCTACAGAAGGTGGATTAGAGTTATCAAATAAAATATGAAAGTGGTTGTCATCCCATAAATGACAACTATCCATATACCAATCATCACAATCGGCCTCAAAATCATGCCAAGCATATATTTCTTGATTATATTCATCCATGATGTTTTCCATAAGAAATATCTCCTGCATGTTATCTAATGAATCTTGAATACTACGAAAACTATCATTGAGACCATCTCCAAGGACATGGAATCTAGCATCCAATGTGTCATACAATTGGGATTTGAATGCTTAAGTAATTTGTAGAATTTCATTGAGGGTTTGAGAGAAAATAGTCATCTAAGAACCCTATGAACTCTTCGGTCCCACAACCATCATGAAAAAACCCAAAAAATAGACCAATAAGTTATGGCAGAAAATCGCGGCTTTTTCTGGAAAACCCTAAAAAATTGCTGAATTTAAAATGCTCATAACTTCACTTCCCGAATTCCGTTTCGGCTGATTTGTTTTTTGAAATTGGGTGAAATTGTGAGAGGAACTCAGATTTGTAATTTATTTGGGCAAATTCGGCCTTCATCTTCTACAAAAATAAATAAAAAAAATCGTGCCGCCTTCCGCGGAAAAAACCCTGAAAAATTGCAGATTTTAAAACTTCAATATATTGACTTCTCGGAATCCGTTTTAGACGGTTTTTTTTTTCAACTTGGGTATTTTTCTGAGAGGAACTCGGATATGCAACCTGTTTATGAAAATTTTGCATAGAAATATACAAAAAATTTCTGAAATGTCGCAGCCCTTTTTTTTTCCTTCTTTGAAAAAAAAATCTATAAAAATAAAAAATATTTGCCCACAATGTCTGCCAAGGAAAGTTCTCTAATACCGCTTGTTAAGAACCTATACCAGATCTGAAAATATACTTCATAAATAACCAAGAATAAACCAAACCATTCACCATAACATGAAAACAAGAATATAGAGAAAACCCTTGAGGTAGGGTAACATCGTACAATGGATCCTATTATGGAAGGGATCCTCTCATGTTCACTTGCCTCTTCGAGGGGGCATCCTCCTATTGAGCTACCGCTCTAAATACAATAATTCTCTTCATATCTCATTACATTGCTTGAACCTCTTTATATAGTGCTACCATCACCTAAGAACATTCTAGAGAAAGAATCTTCTAGAAGTAGAACCTTCTAAGAAGTCCTCTTACATTTATTATATCTAACTACCCATTTATTATATCTAACTACCATAGTGAGCCTTATTTAATAATATAGTGGACCTAGTCCACCTTACATTGAATGGACTCCACTATTATCACTATGGGCCCTCTAGGCCCCCACTACTACCTCTCTAGCTACCTAACAAAGACTTTATTATATCGGGACAGTTCCCGTTGTACTGGACACACTCCTTTTGCTTGAACTCCAGAATGAATGCAACATTGAATGTATATCTAGGATTAGGGGAGAGTTTATACATTACTTGCATATGTTTCGTTCGGAAAGAGCCAACAACAACCTTCTGATGGTTGAAAATGCTCCTGGTCTAGATGTCAACATGCTCCAAGGCTCATCTTATCACGTCGTTATAAGGCATGAGCCTCAGTCGTGATGTTATTTTGTGCATCTCCGAATGCACTATACATCTGAGTTTAGCTGTATAATTGTTGTCCTCTTCTTTGGAAAAATCCTCGGGACAATTTATGATTTCACGCTCTAGAATCTTGAACACCTGCATCCAAGATTTAACAATGTTTGTGGCTCGCGATGTGGTTTCCGACAGAACATCCACATTTGGGTTTGAATCCTCGCCTGCCGCATCAGGATTTTTCGTCATTTTTCGTGGCGCCATAACTTTTAAGGAGAAAGAGTGAAATCACCTGTTGCAAAGAAAATTCGTGAGTCTTTCAAATAGATAAAGCTTGCTAATTACAGAAGGTGAAAATGAATTCGAAATCAGGGTGCTTTTATTCAAAACAAACTCGTCATTTTTCGTATAGCTTTACTGATGGAAAATTTATTAACGTTTGATGGGATAGTCTACCTGGCGATCCGCAATCCACGTTTAAATCATTATTCTTAACTAGTCATAAATGCCATCAATACTTCGACGGTTCATGTTTGAGAGTTTTCGATGTGACAGAGTGGGAACCTCTCGAATTCAGAATCCACAGAAAGATTAATCTTTGAATAATCACTTGTAAAACTTTAATTAATCATGTTTAAGATGGTGCATTAACTTCAAGTGTTTCGGGAGTTTGAACTTTGAGGACTTTCAATGTATCTCGAGAGGGACTTCCTGAAACCCGAAATGCAAAAAAAATTAATTATCTAGTAATGTATTTTAAGTCCTAATTAATTGCATTTAACTTGAAGTATTTTAGGAGTTCGAGCTTCAGAAATTTTAGAATATCATTCAGGGGAAACATCCAAAACTCGAACTATGAAGTCATTAATTATCTTTTGATCATGATTAACTTAGTTATTTAACATTTAATACTTTGGCATTTTGACATTTCGGTGATTCGTGAATTCATTTTTTGTTTAAATCCCGAACGACCATCTCCCGTAGTGATGTGTCATGCAAAGGGAGGTGTCACGTGTCAACTTAGGAAAGACTCGAAAGGTACATGTGTCCTACGACTTGTGCCTTTAAAAAAGTTTAGGAAAAGCTGTGAGCAGAGACCTTCGGATTTCAGAGCTTCGGGGTTTTTATTGTTAAGAATTATTGCAACATCTGAAGCGCGGAGCTCCGAAACGACTGTTAGAGATTTACCTCTTTAAAATTCAGGCGACTCCAAAACTCCGGAGGTATTTGGATCGTTAGATCAAAAGGAAAAACTCATCAACGACGGATATCACACGCTCCTTATTATTTACCAACCAATAAATGAATTTGACTTAATTTTAAATGTCGTTTACCAATTTTCTGTTTTCTTTGGGTATAATTATATTTTCACGAGGTGGAAAGTATAGGGCTCAAAAGTTCAGAATTGTGTGTGTTCCAGCAGAGGGATAGGTCCATAGGAAAACAATGAGAGAAAGAAACCCTTCAAGAGTAAGTGCGATAATGGTATGAGTTGGGCTTACTCAATGGCTTGGGTGTCATTAAATCCATTTCTATGAGCACCTTTGTAGAGGGAGTGCTTGTTTCTTGAGGTATCCTTTCCTCGGTACCTTTTTTTCATTTTGAACCCCTTAATTGCCTTTTGATACCCATTCATTTTTTTGCAAGTCACCTTTACAAGTTTCAAGATTTTATTCTTTCATTTTTTTACTAGGATAAAGTCATGTTATAAGTGTGCATTCAGTGTATCGGGACAAGGGATGATTACCATTAGAGGGGTAGAGCTCAAGATGGCCTATGGATTTTATAGGAAGCCTTTATCATTTTTTACATAACATATATATTAGTTGCATCAACCTATGGGCCTTCATCCCCTTCTTCTCATGAGAGAATGGACTATGACCCATTACCAAAGTTTAGTACACTGTGATAGGCTCCATGATGGAAAGTGTTAATTATGGTGGAGAATAGAACATTACCCTTGTGAGGTCCCCCCAATAATACCCCTTTTCCCTGGGTGGTGACAGCATGGTACTAAGGCACAGAAGTTGAACATCAAGATGAAATGAGGTAAAAAACATAACTTCTCAAGAAAGTGATACATTATCCAACTTCAACTAATGATCCTCATATGCATGCCCAGTAAATTAATCACAACACTTTGCATGAAAGGAGGAATAACATACCTCATGGTGGCGTTGGCTTACCATATCCTACACATTGAGTTGTCTGGATGTGATGAGCTTGGTTGATTTATAGTTGTAAGAGACAATCTAAGGGGGTATGTTGGGCTTCCATCTGTGGACATTCTTATCATCAACATGGTCAGAGTCATTGTCTCCATTGCGAGCCATGAGACATGACCTCCTCTAGTTACCCCTAGGCATGGGGGGTAACATCTGGCTCCAACATGGGGATATGTTCTCATTGTAGAGCGTATGAGAACCTCAACATCTCTAGTTTTACAAGACCTGCAATCCTGCACCCACTTCAAACAACATAACCCTTTAGAAGTATCGGTCAGTGGATGTGATCCATCGGGGTCAGTGTCAAATCAAAATCATGCCAAAAAGAAAAAAATGTCATTACAACTATACATGATAAAGTAATATAATGACCAAATGCAAGTTCCTAACATACATGCATTATATACAAATGAAATGCAATATATACAAGATGATGCAATACTATACTCGCATGAATGCATACATATATACAAATGGAAATGAAAAATACACATGACCTACCTACCCTAATGTTACATGTCAACTGAAATGCTAGGTATAATCATGTAACCAGTGAATCCATCCTAGCATTTCATCAAATTCAAAAATTTTAACCTTGTGCTTAAAAATAAATCAAATCAAGGACAAGTCAAGTAAATTTAAATGATCGTGAGCTGGGATAATCATCATTAGAGAGAAAAACAAGAAAGCAAACTCATGAGGGAGGGAGAGAGGAACAAAATTATGACAAGGAACATCCCCAAAAGAATGTGCAATCCATCTTTGAATAGGGTTGTGACGAGATAAAGGCTCATAAGACTGACTCAAAGGCTCTGAAGGTTGATTACCCTGGACCTCATCACTCCCTAAGGCTTGGGAAGGGATGAATAGGAATCTGGAGGATCACTGATAATTACTCAAGGAGAGGTTGAAAAAATGGGATGTCAAATTTCTTCTTAGAGCCTCCATCCTACCTTTAAATTATAAGGAAATTTTTTTTCCTAGAGACAACTTGGGACAAGGAACATGTTTCCTAATTGTATCCTCAGTGGTATAGCAAGATGAAAGAAAATAAGAAGGTTGGAAACTCTCATCATGAAACTCATGTCCCGGGAGAATCATGGCCTCATCTTCATCAAAGTTAGAGCACAAAGGTGGTTGTAAATCTTCTTCGTAGGATAGATCCAAGTTCTTAAAAGGATATATATTACCACTTCCAAGGTATGATTGGGAATCATCATGACAGTACTGCAATAAGTTGTCCCTGGGTGGTTGGAACAAATCTATGATCATATCATTTTCATGTTCCCATACATCTGAGTCATTAATAATCACCCATGGTTGTTCTAAAGGCAATAATTCTATGTTCTTTTGAAAACAACCTTCAGTGTCGTAAATGGGATCTTCATCAAAACTAGAACATTTCATGTCCCATTTACATCTCCCAACATGTATAAAATCATCAATATTTTCAATCATATCATCACCTTTATTATAGCATGAAGGGTTTAATGCATCGAAGAGTTCCTCTAGCACCTCTGTACTTTCCAAATCATGAAATGAAGCAACATCAAAAACATGGAAAGGAGTATAACCTACCACGTTCTATTCTTCATGTGCAGGAGGAATGGAAGCTTGGTTGACTTCATCTTCATTAGATAGAGGATAAAATATTGATGTTTCATCTTCACGAGGGGCCTCTTCGTGGATTGGGTCTTCATGGTGTGCTTCATAAAATTGTTCTTAAACAAGTTCACAAAGCATGTCATGTTCTACTTCGTGTATTTGGTGATCTTCCTCAAAAATTTCTTTCTTAGGTTCTTGCCTTGGAGGTGTGTGATTTTTGAGGCTCTTATCCAAGGCATGCTCAAGATATGGAGGTTCTTCGTCAATAAATTCTTCATGTGGATGAACATTTCCAATAAATTATTCCTCTTGGTCATGGTGTGCTTCCCTAAGATCTCTTATAAGAAAATCTGGGAAGAAACCTTCTTTTTTAAGGGTTGCGGTGAGCTCTCGAAGAATGTCTTCATATGTGTGGCTTTGTGGTTTCGAAACTCAAGAAACTTACTAATGAGATATGTGAGACAGGATATACCTTTTTGTTTGCAACAACTCTTGATCCAGTCTTGTATTCCAAATAGAAAGGAAAGTATAAACAATTTTACTTGCACATCCTCATATCATTCTTTTACCTTGTGTTTGTGTTATAGCACAAATTGCCACACCTATGAATTTGTGATATGGCCCAACCCTTTCCCTAGCTTGTTAATCAAAATCCTAATTTCCCTCATCAAAGTCACTTAAAAAACTTGATTTTTGCTTATATCTGTGGGTTTCCTTTGTGCAACACGTAGACATCCGTGCCTTGTTAGCTTGCAGCCCGCGGATACCCTCAAAAAATGTGAAAAAAAAAATATAATTCCACATTTTCGGGTGGGGTTTTCGGTTGGGATCGTTTCCCAACCTCTCTAAGCCCATACCAAACGAAATTCAACCTCTTTAACCTCTCAAGGATGGTATAAATGCACCATTGAGGGCATGGATGAGGAGGGAGAACTAAGGTGCAAGATCATGCTGGAATTTTTTTAGCAAGCTTCCCTAATCTCTTCATTCTCTGAGTAACATCCCATACGTGGAAACTCATTTTCCAGTGTTCCTTCCTTTCTCTATATTACTACAGGGTGTGTTCCTATCCCTATTGAGTTATCCAAGGAAGAGCTTCACCGCTTGAGTTGATGCTTGAAGGTCTTTGGAGGAACCCATGGTAATTGGCTCTGAACCAATACTGAAGGTTGAATCAAGTTATAACTACCTTTCTTACATTGTTGCTAATAGAATAGTTATCTTTCCCTCCTATTGTGTGTTTATTGGTTCATTGTAATGTTATATACTAATGTCTTTTATATATGGTTGAATCTATGCACATGACATATGTTATTTGAATGTATAACTATCTTGTAGCAGTCTATTCTTGGTTTCCTATTGCAGGCTAGTTCCGATAGAGATCATGAGATCGACATCAAACGAAGGATTCAAGGTGTGAGGTCTCTCTCTCTCTCACTCTCTCTCTCTCTAAAAGTAGTTATTTATTGTATGCATTGATATAGATGAGGGTAGGTTATGTCTTCTAAATTCAGTCTTGCTTTGTTGTGACTTGGCCTAAAGTCGCGGGGCAAAAATCCCTTAAACAATATGTACTTCAAGAACTCTACAATGTGAATAACGAGAAATCCTTTGAATTATGGAGGGTTCTTTTACCATCTTATATCAAACTCATTTGGGTATCCCTAAAAGCTTTCAAAATCAATGGAAGGATACATTTGATCCTAGGGCGTCATGATTCGATCACTTGAGAATCTGAAATATCACAAAGTTGATAGTAGGATGAACCATCAAAATATATCAGTGGATTCGCCAAATGATCTCCCTTGGATCATCAAAAGTAAGTGAGAGATTCTACTCTTAGTGGAGTCTCCAGGTAAACTTTTGAGATAAGGTCTTTGGGATAAGTTTACCAGAAGGATGTCATAGGGAGAATGACTCAATCATTCCTGGAAATGACGCCAAAATGTTATCACAAGATTTGTACTTGTGCAAATCCCTCCACAAGATCCCAAATCTTGTGTAACTATGGAAGAATCTATCATTGTCACCTAAGTAGAGACTTCCCTCGTTTTAGTGATGGAAATAGGTCCACCACAAGGGAGGTTTCCCTAGTGACCTCAAGGGATCAAATAACAATATTAACCAAGCCTACAGTCCCCTATCTTGGTCACTTGTTAGGTCTAGGAAAGTGTTGGAAACTTAATCCATGTGGAGAAGGAATATGAAACTAAAAGTCACTGTAATGGTCATCGGAGTCCAAACAACCTCTTGGAAGATGAATCCAAAGGTCAAACTCAATGTATTTATACATGTATCATCTTAATGAAAAATGCACATTCATGTTTATCAAAATAGTGTGTCCAACACTGGTATCAAAGCTCATGTAGTTCTTAGGGCCTGATTATCCTATGGCAGTTTTCCATAGTTGTGTGTTATTCCATTGGAATTATATTTTCTCTCTTACTTGGAGAAACACTCTATAAGCCTGTCTACCTACCAATCTACCATCCTCAGCCTGCGGATTTGTCTCCTCGTACAAAAACGTCTGTTAGTTTGCTTGATTCTTTGGCATTTTTATTCCCAGCGGGTAGAAAAGACTAGCTGCCCCTCTGTCTTCCCAGTCTTGCAATGTAGAAAATGCCCCTTTGCTAGTATTCCTGTCAATTTGTCATGGGCGCACACTCTCTCTGTCCTCTATCTGCCTGCCATCTGCGTGCTCTCTGTCGTTTACAGGTATTAGGGTTTCTTTCAAGGTGCTCTCTCCTTCTTTGTAATCCCTCAGAATATCCCTCTACTCCCTTTTGGTCCATTCCTGATCCTACTTCTGCCGAGCTGAACCAACCTTAACAATAAGCGTAACAGTGGCTTGCATACACGAGATTACTCTAGAGAAAAATATCTGAAAGAAACTTGAAACCCTTGGCTCCCTTGGCTCCGTTTATGAGACCTCGCGCGGATTTATGGTTGGGTGAAACCAAAATGAACCCTCAATAGTACATAGAGGAGCAGTCGACGTGTGAATGGTATCTTACTCGACAGGTGTGATACCATTTAGCATCAACGCCAGGAGGTATGCGAATGAGGTGAAAGAAATTGCAGGTGAAAGTCGGAGAAACCCACAACTCAGTCGCCTTTATTCGTAAAAGAATACAGAAGTTTCTTGGGTATGAAACATTGAGGAGAAATATTCATCTCAAGTTGCTCAAGAGCAAATGATTCATTTGCAAAAGTTGTCCTTGCACCTTCATAAGGAATTGGACTCCTTTCCATTGTCGCCGACCTCTTTCTTCCCCCGCCTCATTCTTCGATAGGGGTTACAATACTAAGTAACAACTTCAATGTTTTGGTTATACTCTCATTACTCTCCCTATGGTCAGAGATTAAAATAAAAGCATGAGGTATTTTGGAGAGAAGGTGCTTGATTTTTGTGCCTGGGGTAACTAAAAAGGTTGTGCAACAGGTATCAATCAATTCAACGGTGATTTAAGTGGGTTGGTGTGTGTCGGGGCTGGCGCTCCAGTGTACCTTGTTGTTTTGGAACGTGTTGGTCTCTCTTGGAACTTGCCATCACATTTGAAATAACAACTCTTTGGTTAGCCTCCTCTTCTAGTATATTCTCTATGCAAAATCCTTCTGGACTGTCAGTCTTTTTCAACATATGGTGATGTCTTTTAAGGTTCTCCTTTACTGCGCGGCCAAAAGATGTCTTCAAATCCCGTGAGACAAGTTACAACATTAACAATAGCAATGACAACACATAGTAGCAGTGACAACACACTTGAAGCATTGTAAGTTCATTTCTTTGTTTTTTAAATCAAGTTGAATTTCTTGTAAAAAGGTGCATTTTCGGTAGAAGCCGACACCCTTCATTTGTCGAGTCTGCATAGTCTAGTTTGCACTGAGCCTGATTGTTAAAGGGTGGAGTTGCAAGAAACCCTTAAGGTCTAAGTCAGTCTCTGAGATATGGCTCGAGTTGAGGAAATGTTAGATTTATTGAACACTCTAATCCTCTCTTCTGTGGACAACATAGTCATCATTGACAAAATAACTCTACATTCTGTTGTGACCTGCTTGCAAGTTTCGCAAGTGAAAGAATCATTACTTCAAACTATAACAAACTTCCTCATGAAGCACTTGAGATAAAGAATCTTTGACGACATTCTGAACTAGTCCTTGTTCAGAACCCTATATTCAAAGATGATGAAGAAGATGAGGTTGTTTCAAAACAATAGACAACGCAACAACCACTCAATGAGCTAGCCCCAAATTCAAGTGTAGATAAAGTTCAACTTCCTCTTTCCAAGCCAATCATCAGACCTTGCGAAGAAATCAGGGACAACAAGCACACAACCGATATTGGATATGAAAATGATGTCACCTTTCATAATCCATATTACACCAAATCGACCTAGTTCCAGAGTGCAAGACTGCTACAAGATGGTTCACATTCACCTGCTCTAGTTCAAGAGCAAATTCTAATATGCCAACATTGTCAACGAGTTGGCCATGTTGAAGATTAATGCTTAGATAATCATCCTTGCGAGCATTATAGAAAGAAGAATCATCCTTAAGACAAATGTTCTAACCACAAGAAACCTGCAAGAGTTAAGAACCACTATGGGTGGATGACTTCTTGGCGATGGTCATCAATATCTAAGAAGATATCTCAATCATACCATATAATTCATTCTCGGGTATTGACACTAGACATATTTCCGTCTTCTCACCTTGTCCCTGACAGGGGGGAACAACATCAACGATTGACAATCAAGCTTCGAGTTTTGAAGTCTTATCAATCGAGGAGTAACAAGCGAGTGTGATTGGTTTTGTGGTTTTCCTAAACCACCACTTAATAAAAGAATTACAGCTTCTGCTAGAAAACGGTTTGTGGTTTCCCTTAAACCTCCACTTGGTAGAAGACTTTTAGCTTGTTCTACATCAGAGTTTATGGTCATCTTTAAACTAGCATCGAGAGAACTTCCAATTAGTAGAAAACACCAACTTCCAACTTCTAGCTAACTTAGAAAATGCTCTCGGAACCATTGATCCTAGAGAAGGGTTCCAATGTTTGTGGTCATCCTTAAACCACCAGATTGGTTTGTGGTCTTCCTTAAACCACCACCACCATTTAGTAGAAGACATCAACTTCTACTAGCCATTCAGTTTGTGGTTATCCCAAAACCACCAGATTTAGAGAGCACATTCAACCATTAGCAGTTGCACACTTCAACATTTCAGCTGCCCACTTCCAGATAGCATCTCTCACCTTGGACTCACATACACCCCTTTGGATTAAGGGGGGGAATGTTGGAAACCTAATCCATGCAGAGAAGGAATATGAAACGAAAATTCAGTGTAACGGTCATCGATGTCCAAGTGACCTCTTGGAAGATGAATCCAAAGGTCAAGCTCATTGTATTTATACATGTATCATATTAATGAAAAAATGTGCATTCATGTTTATCTAAATTGTGTGTCCAACATAAAGGGATATGAGATACAAGGTAATTGTTGTACATGTACAAGACAATAAGCAATTTACAACATAATATAGACAATTACCAAGTTATAGAGTGCAATAATGACCTTTTATACACTAGACAATTAATAAATGCTATGGATATTGTAAATTACAACAACAAACCAATTGTATAGAAAAACTTAATATATTGTAACAACAAATAAATGTACTTAGAAATGTAGCAATTCACCATAAAAAGTAAGCATTCAACAAGCATAACATTATCCAATTGCTAGGAGTATTTTATCATTAAGTTAAGCAGCTTATAAATGGGTGTATGTAACGAATTAAGGCAATTTTCAATGGTTGTAGCAAACTTTTATAATAGCAGCAAATGATAATAGTTTTTTTCTAAAGTTAGGGTTAGGGATGTTAGTTAAATGTTTGAGAGAGAGAAAAAATCAATTTTAAATGTTATTTCAACCACAAGAACACCTCTAGAATAGTGTTGTTGTCCTATAGGGCTCATGGATTCACAAATGCATTAGCATGAAGATTGAACTAGATGAAACAAGAGGGATAAGGTCTAAACCCTAAGGTGCAAACACACTTGGGCCTTAGGTTTTAGACTTTGAGGAAAGAGGTACCTAGGGTGCAAAGTGTTGGAGAATGAAGTGGAACATAGTATGAAACTAAGAACATGACATTGCAGATAATCGAAGAGGAACAAAAATTTGAAGAAAAGAGGTGGAATCTAAAGACACTATTACAATACTTAAGCACAGAGTAATGTGATCAGAACATCACAGTGCATATTGCACATCTTGATTTGCATGATCTATTGTGCAAAATACTGCATTCAACGTATGATAATAACCCAGGGGGTCTTCTTTTATATTCACAAGATCCAACCGA